>JAODTR010068577.1:0-16026 GCA_025399935.1 Amblyopsis rosae
ATAAATGTAGAAATGCACAAATAAATAAATAAATACATGTAAAAATACAGAAATAGCCTATTTTAATACAAACATTTAATATTTTTTTCAATTATTTTTATATTTAATTATTTATAATTTTATTTATTTATACTTTTATATATTTATTTTTTTATTTTTTATTATGGCAGTTCTGGTCCTCCATAGCTCTGGTGCCAGAAGAAAAATTCCCATACATTTTCTATATTTACTTTTCGTAAAATCCTTATTTAAAGAGTTGTAAGCCTGGAACCAAGCCATTCAGCTATGAGAGTGATTGTGACCATAAACAATTTGATTTGGAGCATAAAACATTTAATAAAAACTGAAAAAAGGCAAAGGTACAAGACTGTGCACATAACATATTGTAATAGTGTGCATCTCAAAACCCATTGCGAAGCCCAGAAAATACATGTTCTTCCTTGGTTCTTTTTAATTAGTTATCAGATTGTGTATATTATACCTTGGTTACATCAAATGTATTTTAAAATAAAATACGAAAATACCTTAATTGTAAGTGTATCAAAATAATACTACAAAATACAGCAGCCACGCAATGTATCAAAATAAACTACTGGATTTTTGCGTTTAACAACTTGACTTGAAAATGACCCATTGTTACAGCTTTCTGACATATTTATGACAAGTGAAAAAGTCTCTATATGGGCATAATGACATACGACTGTCGAGGTCTATATTATATGTACCGTGTGTTGACTGACAGGTGACTGACTGGCTGTACCCCCTCATGGCGATGGACTCTCCGGTCCTGCTGTGCAACACGGGCGTCTTCATGTTTCCTGACGTGATGGCCCCGGCTCCAGGCTCCTACGTGGGGGTCGTCCTGTCCTCTGCTCTGCCTGCCTCAGACAGGGACCTGTTCCAGAACCTGCTCTCTCAAATGACAGACCTCAGGGTACAGGTGGGTACATGTAAACTGAGACCAGTTTAGTGACATGTACTCTGCCTCTTCCCTTCATCAGAACTATGTCACATAAGAGACTGTCTCTAGTCTCAGCCTCTCTCTTCATCAGCACTACCTACGTCAGATAAGATGTGTGCCCTGGGCCATCATTGTCAAGCTCCGAAGTAGATGTCACATAATCTGGCATCACATGATATAAAAATATCTAAATCTGTTTTGAATATAATCTGGATGGGGTCATTATTATGTAACCCATGCAGCTCTATAGAACTATTTGTGCAGTAAGGAGGATTGCATTAAAAAACATCTTGTTGAATCTGGCTGTGCCTGCCCACTCTAGAGACCTAGCATGCATCTGTAGCAAACTCCGTTCTCAGCATCTGAGGGATTAGAATTAATGAGCCATAATGCTCTTCTCTTCAAGGTTTAGAGCAAAGCCTCAGAGCCACAACTGAAATCCCATTGTACTCATCGTGGACGTAGACACTGGAGCAAGGTCCTTTCTGTGGCATGTAGCCTTATGGCCTGACAAGTCGTCTTCTCCAATGGATTGCCTTCTGTTCTCCTACGGTATAAGCAAGTAGGCACTTCTTCCTGTACTTAAAGAGTTAATCTCGTAATCCATCGGCTACATTGTCTAATGGCGATAAAACCTCGGGAGGCTGGTTCCAATATGTTTGGGATATTTAACAGTGGATAACGTGGCCAAGACTTTGTCTCCGTCCACATTGTTTACAGTCTGCTTTTCTACTTTATACGACACAAGATTGGAGTTGAGAGTTTAGTTTGGCTAATATATACGGATATCTACATAATAAAAAGGTAAATCGTCAGACCAGTCGTTTATGTCCGAGAATGCATTTCAGCCAATGTGTTCCACCCCTTACGCTCTCCATATGGACGTGATTGGTCAGTACTACTTGGACTACAAACACAAACCAGCATGCATCAGGTACCAGTATCTTATGTTGCTGCCTACACATTCTATTTGGAAATCTGTTGTCAAAGAGATTCTTGCAGAGCTAACATGGTTTGTAAGGGTGATTGTTAAGGGTTCTCTGTAACACAACGCCAGGCTGTATTCTAGTGGCACAGAGGCATTTTACAGTCAGCGTCACAAAGGGGACTATTGTCAGGCTAAGAGGGCATGTGTGTGATATGTCGCAGCCATCCTCACCCATTTAGTGGGTGACAAGCTGCCGGCCTGCTCACAGTGCTCTTCCAGCAGTAGCTAATCAATGTGCCTGTTTAATAAGCAGCCCCCAGATGAAGCGGCGGCCTGTGTCTGTCTCAGCGAGAAGGTGCCCCTGGCCCCGCTGGAGGAGAGCACCCCTGCAGCAGCTGAACAGGACGTTGCTCTGCCTGAGTGGAGCGAGAAGGTGGCTCAGGGGATCCTGACAGGTGAGGCCATGCACCACCATCACCACCACTAGACCTCAGGGACTCTCCGCTCTTCTCTAGGCCAGTGTTCCCCGACCCTGATCCTGGAGGCCCACTGCCCTTCATGTTTGAGGTGTCTTCCCGCTCAACACAAATCAATGGGTCATTATCACTTTCTGCCCAAGCCTGATAATGACTCATTCATTAGAATCAGGTGTGTTGGAGCAGGCAGACATCTACAACATGCAGGATAGTAGATCTCCAGGACCAGGGTTGGGCACCCTTGTTGTAGATGCGCTGTTTCTCAATATGCGTTCTTTTCTGTTCTTGCGTTGCGGACTTGTGAAACGTCATTATTCACAGCCAAGTACGCTTCCAATTCACAAGTTTGCATCTAGCCAAGAACGGATCCAGGAAATGTTCTCGATTAACTGCTTTACCAAGGATGCATCCAGTGGTGACTTGTGTGTGAACTTGTCAGCGGAAAATCCCAGAATGCATTTTGAATCAACAAGCTACAATGGCAGTCGAGAAAATACGCAACAATACTAGCTATACTTTTCGAAATACTACTGTTATTGTGGCACAAAATCTGTTCTAAGAGTTTTTGAAGCGAGAATATATATGTTTTAACTTCAAATCTGTGGTCGATTTATCAAGATGGAGTCTAGTTTAACATTTTCTATAACGATTTCGTAGATGTGAGGTCCTGCTAACAGACCGGGACAGCCATGATATCGCCAGCTATCAAGCGTTCAAATGCGTATACAATTTTGCGCCAATAATACCGGTGCCAGTGTTGTCATACCTGAGCCCAGGGTATTGCGCAATAGCCAAGAACGATGCATCTCAATCTAGATCTGTCCTCGCATTCTCGCAAGACCATTCTCAGAAGGACACTTGGCAAGAATGTACCTCTCAAGAACCCAATTACGTACCTGCCGTTCTTGGAATTGAGAAACAGCCGATGTCTCCCTGCTCCAACACACCTGATTAAAATGAATGGGTCGTTATCAGGCTTGTGCAGAGATTGATAATTACCCATTAATTAGTCAGGTGTGTTGGAGGAGGGGATCCTGACATCTGAGTTGGTGTTATGTTGTCTTTTGTTAGTGCACCTGTTTCCGTTAGTTGACATAGAATGTTACACATTCTGATTGGTTGAGGTTTGCATATGCAGCAGTGTAGTCGACGTTTGATTGGACTAATACTTGTGGTGAAAATCAATTCTGGGCTTGCAAGTTCTGGATAGTGTCACAAGTCTAGTTCTTGGAGAAAGGAGACGGGATTGTGCACTGTGGTTTTGTGTCTCTTCCAGGTGCGTCCTGGCTAAGCTGGGGGTTGGTGAAGGGAGCAGAGTTTACTGGCAATGCCATCCACAAGGGGGCATCTAAACTCAGGGAGCACATCACTCCAGAAGACAGACCGCCCCACGTCAACCCCACAGTCACCAGAGGGCTTCATGTTGCCAAGCAAGCCACAGGAGGAGCTGTCAAAGTTAGCCAGTTCCTAGGTAACACCTATTGTTATATAGAGCATTTTTTGTTAAAGGTGGTCTGAACGATATTGTAAACATAGCAGCGAACAATTATTATTTTTTACAGGGAGAGACTAGATCTTTTACGTCTGTACCCGGTGTAAGCATGTTGACATGTACAGTTTAAGCACAAGGACAAATACTATTACTATAATATATGCTCAGTTGCGCATTGTTATGAAATCCCCGTGCACAAGGACAATCGTGCGGCACGTACTGGATATCTGTTCCAAACGTGTTTCCACTTCCAACAGGGTGAGTGCGTAATTGTGTTTATTGTTACCGTAACTACACTCCATCCATGCACGTTGAAAAGTGTGTTTAGCTGTTCAAATCGGGTCTTATAGCGTGAGAACACAAACACTCTCATATTAGCTGCCTTGTTATCACAGCTAGCTAAAGCTAACAGGCAAGACACTAGCACTACTGGTGGAAAAAATGCCGGCGAACGATACATACTCGCATGGTTAGAGGTGGATGTGCGATCACGCAGCCAGTCAGCTTTAAACTTGTGGTGTGCGTTTACGGCAATTACGGTATAGACCTGTGTTAACAGTACTCACGTGAAGCTACATTGTACGCCGTCACAATATTACGATCTCTATAGTACAGTAAAATTATACATTTGTTTTTTTACATGAATGGGGGAAAAAGCGTGGAAAAAATACAATATACCGTATGTGACCATGTCACAATTGAGCAAATCTACTTCAGCAGATATTTTATAATAGGTCAAACCTGATAATGTAGGCCTAATCATCTCTCCTTCGTCAAAAACCAAGCCATTCAGACAATACTATAGAGATTAACATACAATGAAAACCAAATACTAAAGGTGAATAATTGCATAACGGTTATGCTTGGTTTGAATTTAAACTTTGCTCCCATATTTTTGGCTGTACTCGTAATTTTTTGTCTGCGCTCCTAAATGTTTTAACTTAGGAGCACGTGTGCTCCTTGAGAATAAAGTCAGTGTAGCCCTGCCAGCTGTATTCATGGTGAACAGAATAGAAACTGTTCGTTATGACTCGCACTACAGCCAGTGCAAAGCAGTATGGGCTGTTTTCAGGTGCCAAATAATTTTACAGTCTGTAATGTCTTCTTTGGAACGTCTAATTCATGGGACCACAGTGCTATTCACACGCACACCAGAATTTTGCTGACACTTGCTAAAAGGTGAACATTAATTTGTATGTTTTTAATTTCTAAGATATTATAGTTTCATAGGAGGTTTCATAGACTTGCAAATGCATTTGTCAGAAGTTTTTAAGTACTCCATGTAGGTGTTCATATCGATATCGGAATTATATCGTATCGACCAAAGTCCAGCCCTATATCTGATATAAAAATTAGATTAATATGATATACAGTACTGTATATGGGGGTGTTTTATGAGAAGTGCTTAATAAGTAAACAGAAGAGCATGTTGTTCTCACCTCACAGATAAAGTGGCCCAACCCATATGTTGGTGAGTTTAGTAATGATACCCTGTGATAAACCTGAGTGCACAATGGTACATTGCATCCAATGGTTTTAAAGTGGTTACAGAGGCACCACTGTGTAAAGATAGTGGAGTAATAATAGTGTTCTGAGAAGAGAATGACATCACACTCCCTGTGTGTCTGATGCAATCTGAGGTCCTCTGTTCTTTTATACAGCTGACTTGCTACTCTGCATGCTTGTGATTGTGTAGCCCAATGAGCATTTGCTTCGGTCTGAGATGCTGGTGCGCTTAGGGTGACATCTAGTGGCAGAAATTCATATACTGTAGAATCACTTTTAAATTCAGCATTTTTTAAGAAGAGGTATTTGTTTAGTGGAGAATTGTATGTCGTCCCTCTGTTTCAGTGGACGGGGTGTGCGTGGTGGCCAACTGTGTTGGCCGGGAGCTAGCCCCACATGTGAAGAAACACGGAGTCAAGCTGATCCCAGAATCTATGAAGAAAGACAAAGATGGCCGCTCCAACATTGATGGGGCCATGGTTGTGGCTGCTAGTGGAGTTCAAGGTATAATGACTGATAATGTCACAAGTTTGCTAATGGTACTTTGCTGAATGTACGCTATTAACAAAAGCTTAGAAATGTCCTTGTTTTTTAAACAACTTATGAGAAATGATTAGGGCTGTACCTGACTCGAGGCGGATTTGGCTGTTCAATACGACACATTTGTAATCATTGTTGGCTAATTTTTCACTCCTGCAAGTTCTGCACTTCTATGTAGGCAGTTCAAACATGGATAGACTGTGCTCTTTTTGCAGTTATGTCGTAAATCATAAAATAAGAATATATAAATAAAATGGATGATATTCCAAAAAATGTATAAACATGAAATCTATATATACAGCATTGTTTTACCAGCAGATATTTCCATTATTGGGGGAAAATAGGGGGGAACTTACATATCATACTCGTATTGAAATATGAATGTTCACAAGCTGTACAAACTAGGCTTTCGTCTACTGCTGTGTTAATCATAGGTTTCTTGTAGTCACGTGACTATTACTGTCAGATTACCCATTCAGTGTGTCTCGTATGCACCAGAATGCACTGCATTCCGTGTTTATGCAAAACAGGTCATGCAGCCTAGCCTAGAGCTGTAGCCTACTATAATGGTTTTGTGATATTGTAATCATAATTCAATGATTTGTGCAGTTCTATTTCGGATGAGAGCAGTGACTAATAGCCTGTTTAGTACTATACAATTTGTAATGGCAGGAGCTATCAATTGGCCAAAGCATGAACTACTGTAGTTGCCAGTCAGGATGTTATAGCCTGTATTCAGTCACCAATGCGAGTGCTCACTTGTGAAAGAAGAAAGCGGTTCTTTGCTTTTGTCTTGAGAACATCTCCATGTAGGGTCATGCTAAAACTGCATTTGCAATAGCCTACCAATGCCGTTTGAGTGATGCTAATGTCTCATGGCTGGTGGATAGTGGACACCAATGTGCTTTAAATTCCAAGTTGTTTTCAAACATGCATGTGCTTGAGTATTAAATCCACAACAACTATCACCTCTTAATCATGCTGTGTAATGATAGCGCCAGTCAGCTCTCGTAAGAATTGGCATGCACATTCATGTTTTCCAATGCTGTGGGTCATACATCTCCTCACTTATATTTATTATTAAATGCTATTGGTATTTATGAAATATTTATTTATTTATTCTCCATTGGAATGTTATCCCTGTGCTGTTCAGTTTTCTTAAGTTATGCACACTGAAAAACAACAACTTCAGACTGCTCGACTTGAAGAATCTCAGTTGATTAATTATTCGACTCGTCGACTTTCAGGGGCAATCCTAGAAATCAGTCAGCCAAAGTTGATATTCCTTTTAAAAACCAGCAGGTTCCATCTATAACTCACAATAACAATGTCTACACTGTATTTCTGATTATGGCCAAAATAAAAATGTTCTTTTGAAAAACTAGGACATTTTCAGTGACCGCAAACCTTTTAAATGTTGTCACTGAAAGCCTTGAGATCCATATCTTAATGTTAATGTGTTTACCCACAGGCTTTGCAACAATGTGGACCGGCTTGGAAGTAGCAGCGAAGAACATCACATCCAGTGTTGCATCAGAGACTGTCACCACTGTAAAGCACAAGTATGTTATGTCTGTTGCTTTGAAGATCCTGTTTGAGAAAAGTCAGTTGTGCATTTCTCTTACTTTGCAAACATGCTCTTCTATTTGAACAAGCGAGACGCAACATGCACTTATGTTTTCTTCCTGACTTTGCAGATTTAGGGGTCTGCAGAACATCTTAGACACGCCTAATGAGAAGACATGTATTTATTTTAATATATATATATAACACTAATCATAAGCATGGCCATATCCTTGGACTTGTAATGTACTGGACACTATTTTAATATCCAGTTAATCACTGCTTTGGACAAAACAGAACTCTTTCTACTTTCACAAATGTTTCATATTCCTAATTAGAATCAAATGTAATTATTGGTGCCCTTGCCTGTCCCTTTAAATGTTCCACATGTAATTGTTCCTGAATGTGCACACTGTGGAAGCTCCTTCTGCTCTGTAATACTCTATTCTAAGAGTGCAATAACTTGAGGTTTCTTTTGGTGTCGAGGCTTTTAATTTCAAGATATTAATTGCATGGTTGTGGTCAGTAACCCTGCGTTCACATGGACAACAAAAGAGGTCTTGTGTTTCAGCAACACGTGTCACGCTGCCTTCACTCCCGTTGGTAGTCTGCGTGTAGCATCACTCAGTAATGACAAATACCTGTAGTGTGTTTTCACTCTGCCTAGTTGGGCTGGTAGTCACCGTGTAGCATCACTCAGTAATGACATAAATACACCTGTAGTGTGTTTTCACCCTGCCTAGTTGGGCTGCAGCAGCTACTCATCTCTTGTTGCTGTGATTCACCAGCTCTCACTGAACAGGAATGGCAGCCGGTCACTTGTCTCCCTGGTTTGTCATCCGTGTGAACACAGGGTGCCCACCCAACAATGTCCTCCTCTTTCTTCTACCTCCTCCATGATTAGTCTCTCAATCTCTCTATGCTTCCCTGTGCTGAAGGTATGGGGCAGCGGTAGGCCAAGCCACGGACCACGCCTTCAACTCTGCCATTAACGTGGGCGTCGCCGCCTTCAACATCGACAACCTGGGCATCAAAGCCGTGGTGAAGAGGACGGGCAAGCAGACGGCCAAAGCCATCCTGGAGGACCACCGGCTCCAGGACAAACCTGACCAGGACAAGCAAGTGGAGAAGTGGGACAAATAGCTTCTTCTGTTTCTCTGCCTTAATCATTTGTATTCTGATAAGAAAAAAAATCTATATAATATGCTTTATATACTATAGTAATTATTTTGTATGTGAACATGTGACTGCTAGTGTGAAACTGTTTGATACAGCTCAGCTCTAGCACTTTAACCTTTTTGCTATTTAGATGTGGAGAGACCAAGGATTAGATGCACAAGTATGCTTTCCCTATCCTGTCAACCTCTAAGAGCATTGAATGTTTTGGAAGAGACTGTCTTCTCTACAGTAATGATTGGTGAGAATTGGAGGTTCCATTTCTGATGAATGGATGTTTTCAATTAGTGTTTGTTTGTGGGGGATGTAACTGACTTTACATTATGGATAACTAGTATCACTGCTAATGAATGTGCCTGCAACTGTGAAAATAATATGCAAGTCCTAAACTTTATTTTATGTTTGGCAACTCCTTTATTTGGTTTGGTACCAATAAATGAGCAGATATTTTTGCATAACTTAATTTAATAGATGTATTAACTGAGGCAACTAAAAGCTGCACTGTCAATGTAAAATGTGACCATGTATTAAATGTATCGATTAGTCCTTGTACGTTTTACCACTTTATAGTCAAACTGTGTTTTAAGTGAAGTGGTTCATATTTTACAGAAAACTTTATAACCTCAGTTGGTGACTGACTTTTCTGTACTGCTGTAGCTATGCTGAAAATGTCACAACATTGAAAAGAATTGCAAATAAATAATTTAAACAAATAGCTGTATCATGAATAAGGTGTGGATAGATAATGAACATGGACAAGTAATGCTACCATCTAGTGGCTATAGTGTGCATTCGTGTCTCATGCTCCACATTATTATGCCTTCATTAAAACACTTTGGTCAGTCTTATCCTATGGGTACAAATGACCAAATACTTATAATTTGTACAAAACAAGTGAAGTTGAGAGACCAGTAAAGTCTACTTGAATTACATTTTATAGCTTCATTATGCCATATAAACTACACCTGGGTCTGTCCATGTCAAAATTCCATTGAAGAAAAAAAAAAGTTTACGTCAAACTGAGAAAAGGCTACACCAAACAAGATTCAACTTGACCATTATAATATTACATTTGACAGTAATCGCTAAGCCATAAACCATAACCAAAGTCCTGCCCTATATTTACAGAAATAAATAACATGGCAGATAATGACTGACCCAAACTCGGTATTAAATCCATTTAGTTTGTTACGCCTACATGTACAGTATATTAAACTGACAGTATACAGACTAAGTGGAGATTCAAACAAAAAGTATCTATAGCCACGAAATTCACATACAGTTCTCAACACTGGTCTGTACTTTGATTACCTTTAAAGTATGAAGTTTGAATTTCTTTTAAGGAAGACAATATCTTCAGAATTAGCATTAGGCAGGCACAAGTTATATGTTGTGTCCAACTCTAAATCTATCCAAAATGGATTAAAGGTGTCCTCCATGCTACTAGCCAAAGGACTACTACTACTACATATGCTTTCCTGGAAGGGTGGCGAGTTACATGTGAACTGTGAGACCGGACGGTCTGATAAATCTGGAGTTGCTGTTCCTCCCTCAAACACCAGTGACGGAACAAGTGGTTGATTTACAACATCCTCTGATGTGGTACATCCAGTAGCACTGGCTGTACTGTGTGCACTGTGGCTTTGTTGCACGAGGGTAAATGTTTGATCGGGTAAACTGCAGGCCTGCTCACAATTCACCGGTGGAACAGAGTGTGGGTGTGCACTGTTGCTGTTAACCCACTGACCCAGTATCACAACATGTCTGGAAAATGGGTCCAGCCCAGCCACTGGCTGGCCAGCTGGGCGGGTCATTTCCGATGTAAAGGTGCCAGGCATGGGGCTCAGGAACACAGAGGGAGGCGGCATCCAGCTCCTTTGCACAGTGTGAAATGAGGCAGGGGGACACTGATCCTTGCACACCACTGGCAGCATTTGACCCCGAGGAACAGTGGACTTGTCCAATAATATAGGCTGGGCATGGGCGGTGGTCTGGGGTTGAAACCCGTGGAAACTTTGTTCCACAAAGAACGGATTGGCCATTGTCGCAGAAGGTAAATTAACTTGTTCACCCGGCTTTGATGGAAAACACTGCCCCTTAGAGCCTGCTGCAAATAAATACAGTTAACACACATATTATACAAGCATTAAAAAATGCATATATTCAAATGATGTAGAAACAAAATAAAAATGTTAAAAATATAAATTTTTAGTATTATAAATATAATAATATAAATGTAGTACAGTGGAAAATAATGTTACGATACCCTCGGAACCTTCTGCAGTTGTCTTTGCTGTTGAAAAGGTGCCTTTATTTAGCCTAATTGTCTTTCTACAACATAAAATACAACAATAGCACTCAATAAACAGCTAGACAACTTGTAATTTTACATGATTGTGGAAATATGGACAAAACCTTTTCTTTGGAGGTTTTTTGTTATTTATCCACAACCCCTTCATATTCTCTTCCACTATTTTGTTAACCTGCAACCAAAATCAGACAGTGATACATTATTTAGATTGTCTTTAAATGTATTTATTTTTTAAATATTTGTTTATTTATTTATGTAATTATTGTGATATGTACTTGACTACAACCTACATTGGACAGGACATCCGGAGGCAGAGTCTGTTTGAGATAGCTCACATACTTGGCAGTGAGCTCCAACGTGGTGGCTGTGTCAAGATGACCAACAACAAAGGGCAGAAGATCACACAAGCGTTGACATGATGTTCTAATCTGAAGCCTGAGAAAGCACACAGACTGTTCATTGCAGGGGCTTAATGGCTTCTGGCGTGGCTGTGTAATAAACATGCTTTTACTATCGGATACATTTTGTTTAGGCTTTTATTTCTTGCTCTTACAGCCTCTGGTTGTGCTTAAAATGTGCTCTCTAAATAAAGCCAATTTTACTTAAAAGTTGGAATCAGCGATGCTGGAGAAAGATAGTTGATATTTGAACTTGAGCAAAACAAACAACTCTTCAAAGCCATAGGGGCTCCCTCAGAAGTGACCTTTAAAAGGTCGAGTCAGCGATTGTAAGATAACACAATCTCTCAAAGTACGCAAATATCTCCTCACAGTTCGCTAGCTATCCATTCTACGTTCTACACAGGCTCTGTAAATGGGAGCACAAAGTGGTGTATACCGCTAGCCTTGCGAGACCGTCTTGACCTCACAAGCTTCAGATTCACTTTGTTGCAACAATCAGTCTGAAAAGCCTAGAAAAACTTAGTAGCAACTGATCTGACCAATCAATGTCATACTGATAGCTAGGGGCGTGGTTTAGGTGTGACAGCAAAAACCACTTGAAAACATCAATGACAGGCAGATCCAACCAGAGCCAGCCCAAGCCTTAATGGGGCCCTAAGCAGAATTTCATTTGGGGGCCCCCCACCGCCTCTGCACCGCCAATAATATTCACTCTTATCGATGCTTGCTCATTCTCACACCAGCTGTAAATCTAACACACACAATGTCAGGGTTCCCACTCTTAAGTCAAATGTAAAATTACCTGACTTTTCCTTAACTTTCAGTTTGATGTTTCTGTAAAAGTAATAGGCAGAATGACAACAATAAAAAATGTTATATTAATGTGATAATATTTGACATAGGTACTACAAGTAAAAATATCGATGTTTAAATTAGGTTTTGTAATGAGGGGAAATCTTCCTTATACGGGAGTCTGGGGGGGGGGGGGGACTTTTTATGTAAAGGAAAACGCTAAATCTAGGCATCAGGTGACCAAATATAATGTAGTAAGGCTATCAGGCATTCTGTATTGCTTTCAAATTCTCCTGTAGACTTTTTTCATATACTATTATTATAATCCCTGCTGAGGTGAAAAATACAGACATACTCTACAGTACAGTACAAAAGACACAGAAGATGACAGAGGAGTAACTCTTTAAGTAACCTTCTTCAAGCACTTAAATGCCCTTATATTTCCTGACTTGACCCAAAACATTCACTGAATTCACAAGATTCAAGACTTTCCATGTCTGGAATAGACGTTATTAAAAATCCATGATATTCCAAAATGTCCATGACTAGTGGGAACCCTGTAGTATAATTATTTATAGATGGGTTGCTTAAATCGCCATGGTATGGTTATGGTTTTCATCTATAAGGTAACAAACTGAAAAAACAGTAATCTGGTGTGCATTTGCACTAAAGCGAATTTTCAAAGTGGTAACAGCACAAAGTGTTATAGCCTACTGAACACTGTACTGAAAAATAAAATAAACCAGAAGACAAATATTGTAATTTGTAATGGAATCATACATTTACCTTGCTATTATTTGATATAATTTTCTTTTTACATTTATCTGCCTCAAAGTCTGTTTTTGTGGCATTGCTCCAGCTCTGACAGAGGCAGCAGGGATTTATTACACCATGCTACAATGCTAGCCAGGCCAATAACAAAAAACCCAATAGGCCTACTGCGTTTTTGAATGATTACCAACCATTGACATAATCCATCCATCTATTCATCGTTCGATTTATTCATTAGGGTCGCGGTCGTTTATAGAACAATAAACAATGAGCAGTCGCTTAGTTCGCTTATGCGTCGGGCTGGCCCTGGATCCAACCAACTGCCAAGTGTTTTTTGAAAGTCAAACGGTTTCGATGCACGGCTCCCCAGATAGACTTATCTATTGTCTCTAACAATCCATCTGACATGTCAGGCCAGATGGATACATACTGTCAGACCACACCACACAACACTATCCCAGCCTTGGCAATGCATGTTCAATTTTGGGCAAACTCCAGTATCGCTTACCCAACCTTTAAAAGTAACATTTTATATTTAGCACTGTGGTTTGGATTAAATGTAGGGGTAATGTAGGTAGTTACTGAAAAGTTCCTCTAACGGAATACTAAAGTAAAAAAATTTAAAACTATTGACAAAATTTAATTTAAGATAACACATTTCTAATATTTATATAAAAACAATGCCAACCTCCGTTTTTGTTCCTTGCGAGAATGGAGAGAGGCCTGTCGCATTTCAATAGCATCTCCATACTCCAACCCAGATCTAAACAAAAACAGACTAGGCCTTTAATTTTATCTCCATTATAATTTGAGAGCTAGTTTCCCTATAAAGCTGCAAAATATATCTGTGTTTTTGACACCTATCGGATGCATCGCCACATTGTTTTTCAAATGCGTGACATTATTCAATTACAGTTTAGATTGCTATAGACAGATTGCTGCTTTACATTATCAGTCAAGTTTGGGTTTTACAGTGTAATCCTGCGAAATTTACAGTGAATCACTAAAAATACCTAATAATTATGTTTTCAGATAGCATGTAGCTATCTTGCTATCAGATGTAGCAATACAAAGTTGCTTTTTTTCCCTGTAATTCATCCTTGGGATTACGACAATAGGTTAGGCTATGTGATGAAAACAGGTCTTACTGTTCTTGTGCTGACGAATCACATGAATTTCTTGTAGGAAGACGATCTTTGGTTTCAGATTCATCTACAACATAACTTTTTAATAACATTATATGCACACAAACTGTATGCCATTCATACATGATGGCAGATGTTACAAGGCCCAGAGGTAAGATACACATAACTATACTTGAATGTCTAAAAGAAAATAGAGAAAATGGTGTGTTTTTTCTGTTGGGTTTCAATGTGAAAAGAGAAATGTACTGGTGAAACAAATTAGTTAAGATGTATTTGCACTGTTTATTAAACTGTCACATTAATGTGCACCAACAAGTCTCACAGCTAAACTAAATCATTATATTGCTGATATCATCAGATCAATTGAGAATTTGGTATTCAGGAAGTATCTAGAGACTAGTCTTACAATATGACATACTACAGTACATTCTGTCTTTAGCTTTATACAGTAGCCATGCCTGTATAACCATGAGCCAAACATGTTGACACTGCTAGAAAAAATATATAATGTACCTCTTCATACTGTAGTTTATGCATGAAAACAATATTCCACATTACTGTATCTACTCATGCCAGAGTACCACTGGTATATCAATGAGTCAGTCAGATGGCTATAAAGGGCTGCATAATATTCCTTCCATCTAGGAGTATTATAGGCTAATACATTAGTGTCAAAACTGTGTCAAACTACTTACTAACTTATTAGGCTAACTATATCAGGCTTCATTGCCACATGCAGATAATCGGATCATTATATTATTTCAGGTAGGCTATTCATTTACAATCAATAAAATACAACATTAAAATACTGTAAAACAAGAAAGGATAATATTTTATAATGTTGCAATAGGCTACTGTAGACCTACATATTTAAGGAGAATATATGATAAGTTTTGCATAATAAATGCCTTGCTACCCATAGACATTTTGCCATGGTCCTGGTCAAATGTATTATGGGTAGACCTACAAATTAAATTATTTCGTATTTACTTCAGTTTGCAATAATATTGCAAAATGTTACTTTATGCAATTTTAATCTGCCGTGGCAATGTAAGTAATTTAAAATTGATTAGCTAACCTTAACCTCAACTCAAAAACAGATCAATAAATCTCTACCCTGTATGCTTGTTAAAGCAAGCCCGCAGATATCTAGCATAGGCCAACATTCAAATATCAAAACACGTGCAAGTTACCCATTACGTGGTGTTCTGATCATATTAAGTGGCGTTTATTAGTTCCCGTGTGGAATCCGTCTTCCACGTCAAGTTTAGCAGAACTTTGAAACACTAATCAACATGCACGACACCTGGGGCATGAGCGTCATATAGGCTATGCTAATCAGCATTGCCAGATTGTCCTGAAATACTGTTTTCAATTGGATTATGCGGGGAAAGCTAAAACGATTATCAGATGACACACATTTATTCAGTTATTGGGCTAGGGAAGTGCATGATTAACATGTTGTAAATCAGAGCCTTTGTGGATACGATTGAGATATATCAAGTAGCCTAATGGATATTTATTGTTTTTAAAATATATTGGGTTTTCTACAGTGGGCGGTATTGGGCCGTTCTGAACAAATATTGAACTGGAAAACTGTTTTCCGCAAAGATCATGCCTGTATTGGCAAACCCGTTTTGCTCCATTTGGATCGTGAATTAGAATATGCTATACCAACAGTTTATGCAAAATAAAATAAACAAATAAAAACTAGCTATGCCTTGTCAACATAGTCAAGTGACTTAATAATTTAGATAGGCCTATTGAATTTTCATTTTTTTCTATAGGCTATATGGCTCTCAAATAACGGGTAGCGCTCAAGCCCCATACGTTTTTTTCCATGCTTATAGCCTATACATACGGAGCCCCTTAGGGGTCACGGGGAGAAAAAAAAATCATGGTGGGAAATTTTTTTTAGCTATATTTTGCGTT
The DNA here is from genome assembly GCA_025399935.1 of Amblyopsis rosae. Taxonomy (NCBI): domain Eukaryota; kingdom Metazoa; phylum Chordata; class Actinopteri; order Percopsiformes; family Amblyopsidae; genus Amblyopsis; species Amblyopsis rosae. The sequence continues at coordinate 15,995 of JAODTR010068577.1, forward strand.
CCCACGCTATAGTTTTGCGTTCCCTCACAATA
>JAODTR010068598.1:0-16023 GCA_025399935.1 Amblyopsis rosae
ATGGCCCCCACAGTCACCAGATCTCAACCCAATAGAGCATCTTTGGGATGTGGTGGAACGGGAGCTTCGTGCCCTGGGTGTGGACTGGGTTTCCATGGCCGAGCAGCTGCATCAAATGTATATATTGATAGTTCTACCATTTCAGCATTTGGTGATCAATTACAAATGGCCACTTCATAGACCATTTGATATTCTAGCAAATTACTTTAATGCAACTTGTAATATTTTAGACTCGGTTGCTCCGTTGAAATTAGCAATGCGAATTAGGAGGCCAACCCCAGGGTTTACAGCTGAGTCACACGCACTTAAGCAATCTGTAGCAGGAGACTAGATCGAAAATTGCTTTTAACTAAACTCAGTGTATTTTGTCAGTCGTGGAATGATAGTTTGTTAAATTACAAACAAGCCCTCTCAGCAGCAAAATATATAAATACATTTGTAAAAATAATCCAAGGTTCCTGTTTGGCACTGTTGCAGAACTCACAGAAGTGGTCATCTCCTGATATCCTCGCCCTCACAGCTAATGACTTCATGAAATTCGAGAAGAAATGATTGCTTCAACTCAATTCCAATCAAGCCTTCATCCTAGTCAAATAAATGAAGGTGTTAAGGTCGATGACATAGATATGCTTGTGCATTTAGATACTGTATCCCTTTACACTGTATATCAGATTTAGTAACTACAGCTAAAAACTACCAATTGTTCACTTGATCCAATTCCCGGAAAAATCATTCTAGTTATTTCCAATTCTAGGGCCCTATAATATAATTAATACATCACTCTCTTTCGGTATAGTACCTATAGCTTCTGAAACAATCGTGATTAAACCCTTACTTTAAAAAACTAGCCTTGATCTTGAAATTCTTAATAATTACAGGCCGGTCTCAAATCTCCCCTTGTGTGGCAAAGCACATTGTTGACTTTCGTTCAATGTTTAATTGCTCATTCTTGTTGCCTTATCGACACCTATTGCATCTAACCATCCTGGAGGGGTGGATTCCTCCCTCTGGGCCCTTGCCAAGGCTTCTTCTCTTTTTTTCCTATGTGGAAGTTTTTCCTTGCCCGGGGGGAGGAGCAGGTTTAGGGGTGTTGGTTTCCATGTGAAATATGGGTTGTACAGCCCTATGAGACTCTAATGTGATTAAGGGCTATGTAAATGAACATGACTTGACTTGATATATGGAACATACTAATATTTGTATAAGATGATTATTAGACTAATGCCCTACATTTACATCTACAAATTAAAATTACACAGAAGGATAAGAAAACTTTTTTGAACTGTTAAACTTAAATCTTACAGAATTTAATTTAAAGTTATAAAACACTGATGATAAATGCAGTAAAGCAGAAAAAACTGTTACAATAGCTTTCTGAATATTGAAATGAAGTGCTTCAAATTTATATCATAAATGTATGCGCTATATTGGCATGATACATAAATTCAGTATAATGTAAAAATCGGATAGGATGCCTTCGATTATTCATTGTGTGCCTACGTGTGTGTGTGTGTGTGTGTGTGTGAGCGAGCCGGCACAGGCGTGCATTGAATGCAAATGTCTTCATTCATCTGGTCTTCCCACTGCCCCTCTGTCTCCCTTCTCTCCTTCCCTTTTTGTTCTGTACTTTTTTTCCCCTCTCCCCATGCAATAATAATTTAGCTGATTGAAGCCTTTTGAGTGCCTCGATGTGAATTCTGGGCACGGCTCGTGGCCACCCACTCACTACCAGTGGCTGTAACTGCTTTACGGGTGGATTAGCAGGGCTGCTTGTCTAGGGGCGACGGGGCTGAGGTGCGGAATGATTTGCCAGATGACATTTGATCTTTTAACCTACTTAATCTATGTCTGCAAATCTCTTGGATTGCATTGCAAAGAAGAAAACGTCATGCTGGCATCTGCACTGTTCTTTTGAATCCTCTTCTCCCACCAAGGAAATGAGAGTCAAAAATTGGGGAGCGTTTTCATTTCTTTCTCTTTTTTTGTCCTTTGTCTTTTTTTTCTTTTTTGTTACGGTGTTGGAGGAGAGCACTGAAAGTTTGCGTCGGGTATTAATTGCCAGGAGGAGATGGAGTGTAGATGAGAGGAGAAGCAATCTCAGAGATGAATACATTAAATGTAGAGTCACTTGGAGGAAAGCTGCCAGAGGCTTTGCAGTACATGACAATGAACAGCATGGCGGTCATAGGTTGTTCAGTGTATTTGATCACTTTATGAGTGGAAACAAATGTCTGTTCAAGGGAGGCGGAGAGACGTCACATCTTCAGTCCTGTTTCATATGCAGATGTAAATTGTATATGCAGTTTTATTCCTACATTCACACACACAATGCTGTTATGCTAATATGGTTTTGCAGTCGTCTGAACTCTACAAAGCACTAATTCTGTAGCGTATATGGATCTTGTATGTGTTGATATAGTACTACTGTAAGCAGAATGCATGTAAGTACTGTACATTATAGAGAAGTCCTCGTGAGTGAGGAAATTGTTGAAGTACCTTTGGTTAGGAAAATAATATATTTGTACAGCCTGCTGCATTTGTAACATTTGTGCCTATACCCTTGTTAAGGTAAATAAATGATAGGGAATAGCAACCTAAAGTTATTAGGATGTATACAGTATTACAGGGTAGTATGTTTCATGTGTGTACACACATACATCCACTCATCTATATCATCCCCCTCCTGGCAATGCAGTGTTATGAGAGAATATATGCATACATATGTACACACACATAAACATACTGTACGTTTACACTGTAATATATATCCTACTGACATAAGGTTGCTATTCCCTATCACTTATTTCATTGCATGGCTCAGGCAGACACATGTAATGTATGTTCCCTGTTAAGTACTGCCTATTAGTACGACCCTTAATTGCTTCCTAATGGGAAACAGGTGAGATGAGCATAGAGAAAGTAATAGTTAGTGATAGCTAATGCTGTTGCACTGGGTAGTTATTTGTGTGATGTGCTTGACAACTAGCCAGAGAGCGATTATATTGAGTGTTGTGATAATGCTATAACAACCTGGAAACCCTTTCACTCTTTGAATTGCCTGAGAGGTGTACCACACATTTTGTAAGCCTGTCCTGGGACTCTAAATAGCAAGGGAGAAATCAGCTTTTCGCAGTCGGCAACAGGGAAATGTGAAATGAAAGAAATTATTCCTCCTGTCTGTGAATAGTTGCAGTGGTAAAATACCTCCATTGTAAACATTACATATTCACGTATGTTCTGGAATACTTTTTGTAAATAATTTGAAACACCTGTATGTGCCTGTAAACATAAACTAAGCCTGGGAAACTGTACATATGTGTGTACACATACATGTACATGAAACAGATATTTCCTGCTCTTGAGTGTGGATTCTTTCATGTGATATAATGAAGTTTCACACTGTTGCACAATATTCCTCACAAAGAATGAGATAAAGGGCTATGCCTTATACTGTAAGGACAAAAGCCTATGATAACCACTGCGATGTTAACAGACAGCCTTGGACACCTTGCTGAACTTTTTACAAAGTTGTGGACTGTTTGTTGAACTTCGTCGACAAACACTGCGACAGCGCTCGTCTATCTCTCCTGGTCTATGAGACATGCAGTCATTTGTAATCTGAGAGATGGTGCCTTCCCCAGTCCACTGAGGTGTGTGTGGATGTGTGTTGTGCATGTCTGATTAATGCTCTAAGAGGGGTTAAGTCACTGTCTCGAACACTGGGACTCGATCCATCACTAAAGACACAGTATTGTCAGGCGTCAGCACACCTTTCAGCCATCACCTCTGATTCAGACTAACACATATTCACATTTATTTGCATGAGTAATCATGTGTGCATGCTCATGCTCACACACACACATAATGTGAGGCTAAATATTGGCTTCAAAATAAAGAGAAGGGGGTGAAGAAAAAGAAAGTGAGTGAGTGAATAAATGAATGATAGAGTAGATTGACAGACCTACTTTAATAATATTGCAATTTTATTCTTCATTCCGTAGCCTTATAATCTTTAACTTCTAAGAGGTTAGGGTTACTTTTAACTTTTGCTTTTTATTATAACATCATAATTGCATAAATACAATATATGTTTTACAATAGATAACAAAAGTAAAAAAATGTATACCTAAATGAATGTACATATATATGTACATACAATGTATGAAAATCTATAATATAAATAGTCAAATTTCTATCAACTCAATCCCGCAAAAGCATTTATGGGTTTGACCAGCTCGAACCCCTGTTCTATATTCCCCACCCACACTTCGCTCACACACACACACACACACACACACACACACGCAACATGGAAGATGAAAAGGCTTTTCTTCCAGCCCAGGGGACAGTCAAATGTTGGCTCAGCCACTTCATTTGTATTCAGAAATAAGTGTGTGCGCGTGTGTGTTTGCGTGCGTGCGTGCTTGTGTTTGTGCGTGTGTGTGTAAGCGCACAGCGTGTGTCCACACTCGACTACTCCCACCAAGGATGTCCAAGTCTGATTTAACGCTGGAGCAGGTATTAGGGATCTGAGCTAAGGCGTGTATAGGTGTGGGCTCAAGGCCCCCCAACGGAGCACAGCTATGCTCCACATGATTAGTGATAAGTGTCAGCTAAGAAGCCAGATATGTAAATCATATTCACCGGCCTGTCTGCCATTCCTCATACTGGACCAACATGGATGCCCACACATGCAACAGTGTGTGTGTGTGTGTGTGTGTGTGTGTGTGTGCCTACAGTACACTTCCTGGCAGCGGTGCCATTCAGTTGCCCAGGTGAACTTAGTAGCCTCGCCTGACAGACTGACAGACAGGAATGATGTGATGAAAATTGCCTTTGACTGGCTTTCTGTTACTCTTCAGCTCCGTCATCCTGACAGAAATGACACTCGGCTGTCAGAGACCGCCAGAAGCTGCCCGCTGTTCGAGGCCTCCCCTGTGCAGATGAATGGAGTTTCTATGTGCGCATGTGCCCGGGCTCTATACAGGTTCTAAAGCAAATCAATTTGTCAATGTATTCGACACCTTTATGGATTGCCTGTGTGGGCTTCATTGTGTGGCTTCAAAGAATCGAATGTGATTTCAATTATATTTTTCAGTTGATGTCAATTTCATATGGTGAGCAAATGGACTGCAGATTGCACGGACAGTATGTGTCTGCACCACTCGAAAGTATTGTTCAGGCAGTCACTGTGTGAAAATACTGGATGTTATTGCTAGCAGACACAAAGCGTAATGGCATAATTGCTCCAGCAGGCTAAATGTCTGTTTCAACAGACAATTTAACACATATTTTATTTGCTGAATTTAGGCATATTCTGTAGCTCTTAAAGTAATTGTTTCCTTAACCTACATTACACACTACATACATAAATGAGGTTGTGTATAATAGAGGTCTACTTTTTTACAAAACATTGTATTGCTTTTATGTAAAGTTCCTATATGTGCAACATCAGCTAACAGATATTAGATTCTGACCAGTTGCCCCCCACTTTGCTGCTATAACAGCCTTCACTCTTCTGGGAAGGCACTCAACTAGAATGTGAAACATCGCTACCAGAAGAGCATCAGTGAGTTCACGCAATGATGCTGGATGATGGGGCCTGGCTCACAGTCCAATTCATCCCAAAGACTTTCATTTGTGTTCAGGCTGGGCTCTGTGCAGGCCAGTCAAATTCTTCCACACCAGGCTTGGAAATCCTTTTGTGTGTGGACCTGGCTTTGTGCACTGGGGCATCGTCATGCACAGAAAGTCACAGTTGAAAACTCACAAATCTCTAGACTGTCATTCACAATGCATTCACTGGAATCAAGGGGCCAAGCCCAAACCATAAAACTTGGCCTCAAACTTGAACTCCTCTTCCCCCAAACTTTACAGCCAACGCATTCAGACAGGTACATGTCGTGTTCTCCTGGCATCCACTAAACGCAGATTTGTCCGTCAGATTGCCAGACACTCCAGACAACCAGAGTCCAACAGCCTTACACCATGCCTGCCGACGTGTGTGCACGTGCAGATGCTTGTTCACGGCAAGCTGGTCCATGTAATGACATCACAAACACGGTGGAAAGTCTGTTTCGCATGGTGGACAAAGTGTGCCCTACAGCGCACGTAACAGCGCACGTAACAGCGCACGTAACAGCGCACGTAACAGCACAAACACAGCGCGGCAGTGAGGAGGTTGGGTCAGCCAGAGCCAGGCGCAGTGTCGTGGGGGTTAAGGGCCTTGCTCAAGAGCACAATGGTAGCGGCACATAGGAACAGGCATGCACACGGAACCGTTCTCTGGCGCTGGTTGGCGCTAGTTAGCATTCCTCGGTGGCATCTCCCCTGGCAACCCAGTATCCGGTGCAGGGGTCCCTACACACTACCAGCTCTGATAACTGATCAGCCTGAACAAGTCAAACGTGTTCATTAGAAGGGGTGTTTCCACATATGTTGGGCCATGTAATGTAGTTTGTAATTCACTGACAGCTCATTAAAGCAAAGGTGATGTAGCTAGATAATTTTGCTGTAATGAAATAAACTTTAAGCCTTAGACACTGTATGTTTATTTATCAATCGCTATATGCCATGTAGCCTATATGGAAGGCCATCATCGATAAGCAGTTCAGAAACTTCAGCTGCAGAATGGGATTTTCTTTTTTCCTCCTATACTCTTAGATTTATAGCTTGTCCAGTCCCTTATTTGTGATTCAGAAGTATTGCCGCTGCATATGAGATCTACTGTATGACCTAACGGCCATCCGGTGATCATTCAGATGGTTTATAAGTCTCACTGCTCCCCGAAGAGGTAAATTACACTTCTGATTGCACATCAGACTGACTTTAATGTCTGCCACAAATCATTAACTTCACAGTCTTTACCAATCATTCTTGTTGACACGCACATATTGTGGCGGGCACAGGCATTCTATCTTTCTCCCTCTGCCTCTATAACAGAAAGACAGTAGCAACCAGGGCCAACCAATGTTCCTCCACAAATGACGGGGATAGGACGACGACATTAGCGATGACACACACGTGCGTGCGGTAAGTGAAACGTCAGCGCGTGAAACATTTGATTAATTTCTTCATTTGTCTGTTCCAAATCGTTTAGGAATGCTTACAGCCACTCTTTGGTTACAGCTGAGCTGAGCGCTGTGGGCCATACTTCAAAAGCATTCACTGCCATAGCTTTCCTCTGTTATGCTGCATTAATAATGAAAGAGCACATTTTCAGACAAAAATAAGAGGCACTCATTGATTGTGCTGTTGAACGTTTGCCACAGCTCATTGTTTATGCTATGAATCACAACTGTGCATGAAAGTGCACGTATAGCTTTAGAGCAGGGGTTCCCAAGCTGTTTTGTGCCAAGACCCACCTACAGTAGAGAGGACTAATTCATTTAGAGACCCACCAAACACCAAGTACTGGAAACATCATTTTCAAAAACCTATCCATTAATGCTATACCTGTTTGTGCTAATAGAGCCACAATCTGAATCACGACCATTGAGGGGAACAACACGATAGTAAATCGCAGAAGCCTTTCACTGATGTTCTTCATTCATTCAATGGCCACTTGCAATTTATGCGACCCACTCACTCCCACTCAGTGACCCACCTGTGGGTCCTGACCCACAGTTGGACAGCCACTGCGTTAGAGGACTATGTATACACCTATGAGAAGTGTAGGGGGAGGCACAGGGACTCAGTAGTGGTAGAGGCATGTGTTCAGTTTTAAACTAAACTATTTTTCCAATTAATTTTCTCCCTTAATTTTTCTAAAAATCCTTGTATAAAATGTTTTGTGCTTGAAACCTAGCCAAACAGCTTCAAGGTTGTGAATCAATGGTATATGCTCTGGTAGAAGCCACAAGTTCGTATGATATCAACATTGTTTTAAGATATAAATGATTTATTTGTGATGTCACGGTTAACTACTCCAGTACCCAAAGTGGGTAATGTACCCTAAAATACCCAAAAGTGTAAAGTCGTTCAGCGGCACATCAAGGAATTCAATGTTCGAAAGGTAAAGTCAAATTGACAGAGGAGCTCAGAAACCTGCAGATATTCAATGCATGTTTATGGCTTGACGCCCAAGAAATTGAACCGCATTCTAAACCTCGGCATCAACGCGGGTCAGATTCTGCCAGTGGCCGTTAAAAAGAACTTCTGGTGTATCTTGACACACATCGGACGCCTTCAGTGGACGCTAGGCTTAAAAGCGACGTCTCTGATTGGTGGAACTGGCTTTCCTCGCGATACCATCCTGATCATTATCATTGGCACTCAGAGAACTTCGGTGCTCTCTGTTACCATGGAAATTTTTAAAACCCTGTGAAGTCATGTCGGCTAGTGAGTATTGCTAGCGCTAAAAAGTAAGATTGTTTATGTTAAAAGTATAAATAATATGAAAACTATTATATTATACTATTATAATGGTTTTATATACACAATATGATAACTAATTACGAAGAACCACAGAAGAATATGCATTTTCTGGGATTCGCAATGGGTTATGGGATGCGCTGTTCCTTCACTACAGTAAATTATGTACAGTGTTGTACCTTTGCCTTTTTCCCATTTTGATTACATTTGTATTGCTCCAAATCAAATTGTTTATGGTCACGATCATTGTCGTAGCTGGATGGCTTGGTTCAAGGCTTAAAATTCTTTATATAAGGATTTTACAAAACGTAAATGGAGAAAATAAATTGGAATTGTACTCCCGGCACCATAGCCCCAGATATAGTGAGCGGTCACTGTTACGCTCTATTGCTGTACTCAGAAAATAAGTGTAAATACTGTAAATGTGGAAAGGCGAGGGAAAAAAAGTGCTATATCTTGAGCTTTGGACTTCTTCTTCTTGGATACTGCTGTCAAGAATGGAGTCAGATGGTGTCTATCATGTTTAGCAGACAATTTGAGGTATACTGGGGAGAGGAATGTTTCATGACAATTTAGATTATTTTGGAGGTTGATTAAATTGCAGGGGGAATCAAGGACACCTCTGAGGTCTAATTATTCTGTAATTTGCATACAACCCACAATTTACACTAGTAAATATAAATACAATAGATAAAGCTGGCATGCAGGGATTAGACTTCTAGTTTTAAAGGAGTCTGGTTGAAACCAGTTTTATCAAAATGTTGTCGTTGCCCCTCCTTTGCTTCCCTTAATGTTGAACGGCTTGCTTCCTCTTTTGTGCACAGTTGTGCTTCAGAAGGAAGGACACTCAGGGTACAATAAAGTAATGTAACTATAGCAAGGATGATACACATTTAGCATCTTGTTTTGTTTGTGTTAATAATGTGTAAAATTATTCATGATTGCCTGTCGCTATGGCTAGCGATTTTTTTAAATTGTACTCAATTTTTAAAATCAACATTTTAACACAGGGACAGTGAAAATATGCTTTGGTTCAAAGCACACATTGTATGGTCAAACCATCCTGATTTTACAACTTTTGGATTTCTTTAATTTGTCTCACTTTGCAGTCTGGGAGCTCAATTGAAAACATTTGATTACAGAACCAGCCTATCAGTTTCCATGTAGGTAAATCGTTCAGTTTTTGCAAACAGCAATTAAGTTTTTGTGTACAGTAGGTATTGTTGGGATTGCTTACCTGCTAATGAGTGTATTGGCACCACCTCTGTGACAAGTGACTTTGAATTGGGTGTCCAGACTGCTACGGAAAGACAAAACACATTAAAGAAAATTTTAATTTCAGACGCTTGTAATAGGACAACAGCAAATTATACAGTACATACCGACAAAGGCACAACTTCACACTCTTCAAGTCAATTCTAAATGGAGTCTCTAAAAGGTTGAATCTCTGCTTTGTATCATTCAAGGTACTGTAATGTGCAGTATAGCTATTTAAATTACCGACAGCAAAGCCAGTTTTGAAAATGCAGCCGAGAGATGTGAGTCACGAAAATGTGCGTATGGAGGAGCAGAGCCTGATGTTTTAAGGTCGACTCACATGTCAGAAGATTTCAACGCACTCTCACTAAAAGCATTGGCTGAGAAAAATGACAGTGCCACCCTGCACCCCTTCCCCCTCCTCCTCTGCTCCCCACCAGTATATCCAATTTGATGCATTCTACCTTGAAACACCAAGTGGTTGGGGCAGCCCACACACACACACACACACACACACACACACAGCGTGGGCTTTCAAGACACAGAGACTTCACGGAGAAGAATGCAAACACTGTGGGAGACACAAGCTTGACACAGGCCCTCTTTCGGTTTTCTAGAAAATTGCAGTTCATTAATTTGGCAGTCTATCCACTGAAACAACAGTTAATCTGTTTGATCGATCTCTTTCTTTCTCTCTTTCTCTCTCCGTCTATCTCAGACACACACGAGCGAGCACGCACATGCACACAAACCCTTTGTTTCTCACACCTCCCTTTTTAAAATAATTACAGTAAGTACAGTATTTTTAATTTGCTTAAACACATAATGGGTTCCTATAGCATGAAAACAATACTCTTAAAGGGTAAGGGAAATCAGTAATTTTAGTCTTAGCATGTCATTAAAGGATGTAGAGGCTTAACATAAACACATATAAACTATGAAAATCTACTTCCATTTGAATCGAAAAATATTGCCTATATTTATTTCACTTTCTGTCTGTCCATTTTCTGGGTGGAGTTAACTCGAGCGTGGGGACGTCATGCCGCTCCTGGACTATAAAAAGAAAAAGTATCACGATAAACGGCACTTTGCATTTGAGTCTGACTGCATACTGCAGCTTCTGTAGTACATTTTTACTAGCTGAAAGATACTCTGAACTAACCATTGTGACACAACTTGGATTATACATTGATATTTGGCAGTTTCTTCAAGTGCTTCTGTTTTCTAACTGTTCATAAATAAGCAGTTTTACTGAGCCAATCGCACCTGCTTAAAGACGTGCCATTGCAGCTAGCTAGACGAGTGAGTTGCACCTCTTAAGAATGTTGCGCAATAGCCTAGAGTTGAAAGGGGGAGGGGGTATGGGGGGACATTATGAACACGCCCATTCAGCCCTGAGCCCTTTGAATGTAGCATTTTTTGTCATAATGTTAACACTTATTATTTATTTTTTATTATTATTTATTTGGTTGATGTATATTAAATAGATCCCTCTGCAATATATTGGGAATATTTCTGCACCTTGTAACCTCTTTCCTATCTCTTTAAGTCATTCACAAAAATCACACACATTTCTAATAACCATAAACACTATTCACCTGTTTACACACATTTCAATATTCAAAACCACTTTTACAAAACCTTACACAAAATTGGCCAAATGAATCATACACTGCTGTCAATATAATTTACTTGTCATCACAACCTAAACTCAAAGAGTACACCTTTCTCCAGGTGAACACACAAAGCCTCAAAACACACCAATCAGAATTGCAAAGACAATACTGTAAAGTATTGTCTTAAGTAAAGCCTAGAGTGATTATGAAAAATTGGGTATTTTGTGCATTGATCTTACCTACTGTTGTGACGTCACTAGAGATTCTCGGATATGGGGGCCACGTCTCTAAAATGTCTATTGATCATGTACAGTATTTTTAGAGTAATAGGAAAAATCTTTAAAAATATATTTTGATCAAGTATATTTGAATCACACACACAAAACAAGGAACTCTGGGTAAGGGGAGGGGCTTAGTGCTATCACTCCAATACTTTTGAGAGAGATTTGCTGCATTGTTTATATACTGCAATTCTCCAAGCAACTTTCTGCAAGCTGTAAAGAAAATGTATACTGTAAACATTTTCTGGTATACGGTAATGTATAATGTATACAAGCATGTTTTTCTTTTTAAAAATATGTGATTATAGCTCATGCTTGCTCTGGCATTTCTAATAATAGATATCTTACTGTAAGGGTGACCATATTTTGGCTTTCCATAAAAGAGGACACTGGGGTCAGGATGGCAGCAGGGCTGACAGGGACCCATCGGTACCCATAGTGGGTGGAAGGTTGAGGATGTGGGGTTGAAAAACATTTTTGGCGATTTATAAAATCCCGGCAAGACACATTTTTAAGGACCCAAAAAGAAGACAAGTCCTGGAAAAAGAGTACGTATGGTCTGACATCCATGTTTCTTTCTTACATAATTTCTCCTTACATTTTAAGTGTAAGGTTTTTTACATTTTGGTAGCAGTGTTTTGAATGAAGCCCTTCAGTGTGTCAGTCATGTAGTCTGTGTTATTGACAGCTTGTGTGAGGGCAAAGTTACAAAAGTTAAAATCGGACAGGAATAGTGTCTAAGCAATCAATAAATACTGAAATACAATCCCAAAGACCTTAGAGAAATTGACAATACAGTATGTTTAACACATGGTGTGTGTGTGTGTATAAATGCTGTCTGTTTAATGTTCCACACTATGTCTACTGTTGTGACAGGCTGTCACATAAACAGCTGCCAGGTTGCACTGGTCTCCGTTCTCCTGTAAAAGAGCATGTTGGCATCCGTTTCAGAGGTTCCTGAGACTCCTTGGGGAAGCTATCATCTGAGGGCTTTGCGGAGGATTGATTTAGGCTTCCCGTTCTCACCCAAATCTGTTTTCAGAATGTCAGTTAGTAATTGGTGCTGATGTGTCATGCTAGATATTTCTTCACTGTACTTAAGGAATTTAAAATTCTCCATGCAATGTTTCAGTACTAAGACCTTTTACGAAGACAGAAAAAAACAACAGCATCAACAACAAAAGAGCAGGCAATGTTTGAAGGTTGTCACTGAGCTTGCTTTCTGGCATGTTGGGGTGGAGGGGGGGGGGGGGGGGGGGGTGTGAAGGGGGTAGAGAAGACACCTTTTAAACACCTGAGCCTGTAACCTTTAGATGAAATTAGGGGGAGAATTTTGATTAAGGTGTATAGGCCATAGCATTACATATCGTCGGCTGACCCACTTTGACAACCGATTCCATTCCTTGTAAATTCTCTTCTGGTTAAAAAAAAAGAATGAGTGTGGCAGTTTGCCCCCAGTTTAAGCACAGTCAGTGTTACGTGAAGTGAATAACTAGTATGGCTTATCTGAGGAGCATTACAGCTATACATAATACACATAAACAGCAAGTCTTTCTCACAGGAACATCTTCACTCTCGACCCGACATCCTGATCCCAACACAACACACACAAACCGTTTGTGGATATGTAGATTGTTAATACCGTTCCCATCAATAAACTAAAACAACTAAATCAGATAAGCCTTATTGATTTACAAACTGTCCTGTCTGCTCAGATGAGAGAATGTGCAGTCTCAAACAGCAAAATACAATCTGTTTTTGTCTACACTGTCCACGACCACGTCAGGTCAAAGGCGTTCTATTTAGAAGTGAATATGTTTACTGCACTAGCTTGACTGTATTTTAACCCTGCACTTTACCTATCCCCATCACAACATTTATAAAAAGGGATTTTTGACATGGACCTCAGAATTCAAAGCCAAATTGATTATAGGTCAAAACAATAATAGACTTTGTATGTGTTTGTATTGATAGCTTCATCATTTTTCTAATTGACTTCAGTTCATTTTGAATATTCTATTTTGGAGCTATACACCGAGTAATCAGTACTACTGTATGTTCTAATACATATATTGTATACATTATGGTATTGTATACATAAAATGTACTGTATTGTGGTCTTGTTTCAGCTCTGCTATGTCGTCTGTTGGTTTTACACCCCTGTCTAGCTGTTTAGCTCCCAGTCTAGCCATTGTAATTCATCCTATATTGTCATGCACTTGTTCCAAAGATAAATACATGTGTTTTTACAATAATTGCTTTACTGCTATTTATTTAATATGTGAGTTAGCGTCAAAACAAAATAAAGTATTTATAGACTGCTAGAGTTTTCCTCTCTTTTTTGTGTTTCTCCTCCTACTCTCCTCTGATACCGGCCTTCTCTCAGAAAGTATTTTTCTCCTTTCATTCCTCATCTTTTAATATCCTCCCTCACCTTTGCCCAGAAAGCTCGGCCCTGCTCCTCCACACACTTACCCTCCTCTCCTCAGACTCACCTCTCCTCACACACTCCCTCCCTCAGCCCCCAAGTGTGAAATGAGAGCCTAAAGAGGGGAGGAGAGGGCACGGTGAAATGACAGTCCCCCCTCCCTCCCACACACACACACACACACACACACTGTCACTGCACTATGACCATCGGTTGTGATTAATTAGACCGGATGGATGAACCAGCTAGAAGGTAGCAGCGAGGTGCCACTGGAATTTTATTGAGTAGTGACTCATTTGACTGTCTTTGATGAAGACTGTATAGCGCAGCGCACGAATGTGCACACACGCAACAGCTCATTGAACTGTCCATGCGTAAACACACACATAATCCCACAGAGGCTTTTCTGCATTTTCAAATTAGTTTACCCTTCTGAATAATTTGCTAATATTCACCCAGAAAACGATAACAGAGAGGTAATTGGATTTTAGGGAGGCTGACTTTCTTACACAGCAGGCACTGTGTGACAGACTAAACCCAAAGCAATAATATGTATTGATATAAATTGCAGACATAATACAGAAAGTAATGGGTGTGAATAATTAGGGAATCTAGAAAGTAACAAATATGTAAATGTAGGGAAACAAATAAGCTATAAATCCAATTCCTGTTCTCAGTCCTATTTCTTCTTCTGCTGTTTTGATTGTTGTTGCTAAACAGAAAAGTCAGCATGTTAGCAGAATATTATATTACCTGCTGCAGTATAACTTTTGTTAGTGTTGCAATCATATTTTAGAAAGGCATAAGACACAGTAATAACCAATAACTCGTTTACACATTACACAGATTAAAGGTACAATATTAATTTCACAATAACATTTTATACCAAACTTGTTAACCTTTCAACTCTACAGGAATTGTGGGTCATGGCTGTTAGTGAATATATATAGTGAAAAATATCTAACCTTGAGCTGCTTGGATACATTCGTGTGGGCATAAGGGAAAACAACTTGTCAAGACGTTAAAGGTGGAGTCATGGATTCTGGAGAAAGATATTATATTTAAAAACGCCTCTCCATTGAATGGTATAGGGTGCTCCCTCAGAAGATAGTGTTGTGTGGTGCGGTCTGCACCACAGGCCAGGGCAGTGTAGAAACACTGGGTTCTATTTTCAGCATGCACCCAGAATAAGTATATAGCCAAATTAATTTGACAGAAAGTGTATACAATACCTGACCCAGCTTTAAAGGTCCACTACTCAATAACCATTCAGGTATGGAAAGAGCGTGTACTCTCTGAGGTACGTGATAATTATGGATTCAAACAGAGAAAGGCAGCTTTAATATAGATACATTGTGCTTTTATTTCCCAGATAGCTGTATTAGAACAAATTCTATTAATGGGTTTGTCCACTAGGTGGCCCACAGGCATGCATCAGCCTTATAAAATCCACTGTGTACTTTCTAGTTTGTTGGTGTTTTCAGTACACAGTGGCACCAACAGCTGTGGAATCAAGAAATGGAGAAAGTCTGATGAGTGATAAAAGAAAGAAGAAATGCGTTTGCATTTTGGCCTGCATTTTTAACAGCTAAAGACTAATTTTAGCATAAGCATAATGTCAGTTTTCAGTTTCCCACTGAGTGATTGATCTATGCTTAGCTCTGAATGCTCTGATATAGAGCATTCAGACTAGTTTATGAAATTGACTGGTCTCTAAGTTGTTCTTTCAGGCAGATGTCCTGTAATCAAACTAGGTCATACTGTATTAGAGGCTGAAAAATTGTATCTGCAGGAATTCCTGAAATTGAATTCCTGGAACAATAGTTCAGATGATGTAACAACTGGTCATGGAGAGATCATGCGACCACGTGCATCTCATTCCCTTTCTCTTCACGAGTTGAGGAAACACAAAAGGATTGCTGAGGCCTGAATCGGAATTGGAACTAGAATGGATGTAATCCAGGACATCTGATTGAATAGCATAAGATAGCTGACCCTCTCCGGGAACCATCACCTTATCGTGGTGGAGAGGTTTGGGTGCCCCCATGAACCTGAGGGCTGTGTTGTC
>JAODTR010068609.1:0-38252 GCA_025399935.1 Amblyopsis rosae
GTTTGGGGTCCCTTGCTGAAGCTGCTGCCCCCACGACCCGACTCCGGATAAGCGGATGAAGATGGATGGATGGATGGCATTTATTAAAAGATATGTCTAGGTAATATGAAAACACAGGCAGAGTGGAGTACTTGCAGCACAATATGGAATGAATATGGAAACACACAATGGCAGATGGCCCGTGGGCCAGATCAAACATTTTCTGCATGCATGATACGTGCTGCACTCCAACAGGCTTTGTGCCACTCCACTGATACTGTAAATTAACAGTTTCACATCACTTTAATCCCCCACTCACAAAAAACTATGATTTGGTTTAGACGTATTTAAGACGGCTGCTTCGGTGATTGAGTTTGACACTAAAAGGACTTGATTGGAAGCCAGATTGAGTTGATGAGAATTGTGACAGGAACAGCGAGGCGATCATTAAACACTATGCAGGCTCACTCCCGGGCTGCAGCTTAGACATGGATCATGCTAATCTACAGGAAACGCTACTCTATACCGACCTGCTGTACTACCTAAAGCTATGGCTGCCTTGGAAATTACATTATCTTGACCGCTGGTCTCTTTAGATGGGTGCAACGGTGGGCCACATGACACAGACCTAGGCGTATTTCTTTTTATCATGTATGTTAATGATTTGGGCAACAGTTAAGCAAATGCGTTCATAATCTTCAATTAATGTAAAATTACATTTGATATGCTTTGTCTGTGTACCAGGTTTAAGTTTGCAGCTCGGTAGCAGCGGTTTATTAAAGCAACATGTCTCTTAATGTAGGTAAATGGCATTTCAGTGCTAGCCATTGGGCAACATGGTGGCCCAGTGGATAGCACTGTGGCCTCATAGCAAGAAGGTCTCGTGTTCAAACCCTGATTGTCCTGGCATTTCTCTGTGGAGTTTGCTTGTTCCCCGCGTGTCTGCGTTGGTTTCAGTGCCATGTGACCACTGGCATCAACCAGGAGTTGGTCCACAGGCACTGCACAGCGGCTGCCCACTGCTCCCTTGAGGGATGGGTTAAATGCAGGGGATGAATTTTGCAACATCCATCCATCCATCCATCTTCATCCGCTTATCCGGAGTCGGGTCGCGGGGGCAGCAGCTTCAGCAAGGGACCCCAAACTTCCCTTTCCCTTTTTTGCAACATGTATGTGACAATATAAGGAACAGCGAGGTGGCTTCAGGAGGTCGCTAATCCTGTTCCAGGACAAATAGTGTGATAGAATACCAAACAAATGAAACAGTTGGCTACACAGATCAGGAAAGGGGAAAGAAATGATATCGCCCCTATTGCTTTTAAAGTGTTACTCATTTATCAGGTGTATTATTGTTTTCATTTGTGGTATCATGTCTTGCTGTTCCATTCATTCATTCATGATATCTACCCAATGGACCTTGATTTGACCTTTATCAAAACTACTTTACTCTAAGGCACACCCAAGTAATAGGAATTCATATTTAAATGCAAATACAGTTACATTACTGTATCAAGTATATTTAAAATAAAATATGTAAAGTATAGTAAAAAGCATAACGTTGGGGTAGGGAGGGTATGGCTTTATTGTAGTAGTCATATTAATCTTTTATTGTTTAAGTTCGGCTTCTTCTTGCAAAATGAGATAATGATAGCTGTGGGTGTTTAATGCATTCATGTTGTCTGCAAAATTAACTTTTAATACATAAAAGATTACATTTAGAGGAATTTCAATAATTGATGGACACATTAGGCAGACAACATACAAACACTGAGATAAAGACAAAGGCAGAACTTTAAAACAATTAAACACAACAGGGAAAATAAGGGCTAATAAACTGCAGAAAGATGATTTATTATTTTTTAGAATAATGTTACAGATGCTCATTTTCTTTATTTAGTCACCAAATGAAAATGTTAATGTGGGTTTTTTCCCCATTTGTGATACAGTAGATGCGTTTCCTTCCTGTGAATGATCAACATGTCCTATACGCCCTTGAAATGATTAATCTGTCTTTCCTTGAATTTCCTGTTGATAAAGTGCAGTTCTAGAGTTCTTTTTCCACACACTACTGGAATCACTTTGTTCAAGGAAAGTTACAATGCATTTATTGAGGATTATTAAAGTATTTTAATAATATTTACAATGGAAGTAGTGCCTTGCTATCTTTATATTACAATTTGCCATTATTATTCACATTATAAAGGAACCTCTAATGGTCTTTATACATGTATTCTTTAATTCAAAGCTCTAAGATCGCTGCATCCAACACCTTTTTTCATTAGAATTTTCCCATCAAACAATATACTGATAACAGTTGACAGCTGTAAAGAACTATTGATGACCATCAGTCCCCATCAAGTCAATTGTACCAGTACATTCAATGAGCCAAGAGCACATTAGTGTATGCCAAGGGACTATTGATGGCAATGTTGATGTGTATAGTATAGATAGCACCTGATATGGCTGCTCCTGTATACTTTTGTTAAGGTCACCTTACAAGAATAATTGAATGAGACAGAAGTGTTCACTGATTGAGAAGCATCTACACAACCAATTATAGATATGTAAAACTGAGCTCTACATAGTATATATCCTATAGTGAGTCATGGATATACTAAGAATCGATGACCCACACACAACGACTTCAACCTGTTGTAGCAAAACCGTATTGATTCGCCACATCCAGCAGGCTTCATTGCTTTGTTATCTCTAAATGATTTTCTGTCTGACACATAAAGCGCATAAGAAGCATCATAAATCTGACCTGGAAGAACAGCAACGGCACAGAAATACCAAGGTATCTCTCACTCTTAAAGGTGGAGTCAGCTATCCTAGAGAAAGCTTGTTGATATATAATATGTTGAATTCAAAACAAAACAAAAACACCTCTCCATTCAATGACACAGGATGCTCCTCAGAAGCTCCGCCTCCCAAATTGGACACACATTGCCATAGGTTGACATAGTGTTGTATGTTTGTGTTTATATTTACAGAGCCAAGGATGTGTGTATACACTATTTTTTCAGCATGCACTGAACGAACAGCTAGCGGGCTAGTGAGGATATATTTGCTGATTTGACAAAAAGTGTATTAGCTTACTTCACCTTTAAAGTCACACTTTCTGTGTCACTGGAGCTGCAGTGGAGGACTACAGCTTCACTCAGACAGCTTGAATAGAACTAAGATGTTGTAGGAGGGATATATGGAAACACAAACAGTTTAGAGGTGACTATATGCTTTCTACTACTAGATCATGCCACATTACGGTACACCACGAAAACACATGCTTTGTGGGCAAAACACACACACACACACAAGAAAGAACAAAGAAGATCGGATTACAACATGAGAGCAGTGTAACACGTTGTGTAGTTGGTTCATGCAATTACTCCACTTTATCTTTACATATAAAATACTTGTTTTATGTTTAAAATTTCATAAAACATCTTTAAATAACAGTTTTAGCACCATACTGTACATATGCCCTGCAATTATATGAAACACCTTTACAGAAAGTAAATATATTTAGGAGGAGGGGCTCAGATATGCTATAATTAAAATATGATTTGGACATGTTGTAGGCCCCTTCTATAGATCTAATGTACAGTGAAGACCATCACTATGTACTGTAGCAGCTGGTATTGGGTTAGATGTCTTGCTCAGGGATGCATACAGGTCATGTTAGTGATTAAACACAGGACATTGAGTCTGGGAAATAATAACACCACTAGACCCAGATAATATAATATAAAATAATATTGATTAGTTATACAGTATGCGTGTGCTTACTGTATATGCACATACCATTGACGAGGTCATCTTGAGACCGCATTAGTACTTACTGAAGTTACAGTACATTATTAATCTTACAACCTTAACACAAATCAGCAGATGATGCCATTACTGACACAGATTACACACAGTGAAAATGAACCCAATTGCAAATCATTAAATAGATTTGGTCTCATGAAACAACAACTAAGTTTAAATAAATATTACAGAATTACAGCGGTGAAATAGGAACCAATGGTACATTAACTGTAAAGCTTTCGTTTTTCTAAAGCCTTATCTCAATGCTGAGATGACACTGCAGGGAAATGGTTTCACCCTTGGAGGAACATTATCTCAAATATAACTCCACACCTTGAATATAGCAATTACAGCCACTTACATTCAAGACAGAATGTATGTTCTTAAAATGTCAGTAGGAGGTGAATGGTAATTTGCTCTCTTCGCTGGCATTCCACAACTTCTGAGCTGTTTGCTGATGCTGCACTACCTAACTGAAAAATCAATTTTAATCTTCCATTTAATTTGAAAATGTTAGTTTTGTTGTTGTTTTGCATGTTTCTTCATCCAGTGAACCTATTGTTGTTTTGCATGTCTCTTCATCCAGTGAACAATAATGTTTCAGGCATTTTACATAAGCCTGAATGAAGTATATGTAAATAGCAAAATATCAAAATATACCCAAATCATTCTGTCTACTGCTGTGGCCTGATATCTCATGCAAACTGTATATGTACACGTGATATCATGGTACTTTGCTATAGTATCATATACTGTATATGGTACTGTAATAACGGAGCTTTATAACAGTTCTAATCACAAGTGATGTCTATGTTATTGTGCCTGAGTAACTTACTGTAAGGTTGAGTTTGAAGGCGTTGCAAAAAGGCTTACCTGATTATGATTCAGCTAGCAAGCATCCAAATCCCTTCGGAACCCAGGCGTGTGGATTCCCTGTCAAGGTCCGACGGTGACAAGAAGACTAATTACTCCATAATATGAATCATCTTCCAGCCCTAGACAAAGGTCCTGTATCGCTGAGAAATGGCTGGGTGATTACAATGTGGCCTGGTAAGCATTGGGCATACATACAGATTAACCTCAGCCCAATCCATCAAAACAACAATAAAATAAAAAATAAACAGGTAGGCTTATCAAACTGCCTCTTAGACCATTTCCTCAAGCCTGACTGCGCTTCCCTATTAGAATAATGTCGGCAAGGATACCTTGAGGTTTGTGGCGATACATATTCAGTGGGCTTAATATTTTATTTCTGTTGTCAAACGTAGGCTGGGAAAGTTTGACAATAACTTTGTTCTCTTCATTTTGATTCAAATTGTCCATTCACTTGTCCTCACTTATTCTTCACACATTGTATTTATTATTCCATTTTACAATATAAGGGGGAAAATACTATCTCAAATGAAATCTTGATTGTTATTATGTGGACTTCTCACAATTACATTCTTATGCAGCTGTCACTGAAATGCAAATGGACATCATTCTCAAAAACAACAAATTGAAAATTTGAGCAACTTTGAGCGAGCTACAGCAAAGTGATAGGATATACACTATCTATTTCCATGTAATATGACGCTAGTCTGCCTGGAACACTTAAATGAAGACCTGTCTCAGCCATCAACCTGATAATGTCCACCTCACTAATAAAGGGTGATCAATAACAATTAGTCGCTTCTGGTGGCAATTGAAATTTCATTCACTTTGATCAATGAAGGTATGACAGGCCAAAGATAATTTTGTGGCACAGCCTTATAAATCAAACTTTGACATACTTAAAACTATATTTAAATCGTATAAGAGGAGGATGGTTGTCGTGTACAGTACTTCCAACTTGGTGTATTTTCTCTTGTTTGTTGCCATAGTGACAGATTAGTACAGCCCTATGGCATTTGAGTTCCAAAGAAAAACATTTGTACCCTTTGCTGTATTTCTAACATTAAGTCTGACATCACCAGAGCTGCTCACATTGCTTATGCAGCGGCCTGGCGTAGTGTAAACCACACGTGGACTGACATATGGAAGAGGGGACGGACAGGCCTGGCCGGCCATTGGCCCTGGCTGGAGACAAATGTGACAAGCAGCGAGGCAGAGAACAGAGCCCGCCCATGATTGATACAGGTGCCACTGTGAGAGGTCAGAGCCATGCCTCAAAAAGCGGGGCCATCGATTCTCCTGCCCTTTAAACAAACAAAGGGACATATCGCCACCTAACCTCCACTTTGCTGTTATAGGCTCTGACTTTCTCCTGCCCCTCTGAAATAACTCCTTACATCCCCTGTACAACTTCACAGTTAATGAACAATGTGGCATTTGTCTAGTGTGGTTATTATTATTTTCTGTTGCCATTTAGCCTTCCTTGGCTTCTTTATCTGTTTATGGTATATCTGCAACATGTTGTTTGTATACACACACATACTTATTTACTCATATACTCATAAACTCATAACTATATCATTATCATTACTATTATTACTTTTATTACCCATAACAGATACATCTGGTGTACTATTTTCTTTTAAATGTTTTTCCTGTCTCCATTTGCCTGGTGCCTTTTTCCTGACAGATCACTGTTGAGAATTGCCAGGGCATTGTGAAATATATTCCCCTCCTGCTAAGGCAGCTTTTTAGATGCAGTCATTAATAAGGGAGAAACCAGCATGAAGGAAAGAGCTTTCTCACCACAGCAGGGAGCAGGTTGGTCTAGTAGTCTGGGTGTTGGGCTCCCAGCCAAAAGGTCATGGGTTCAAACCCTGGTGTTGACCTACCTGTAAGCATCCTTGAGCAAGATGCCTAATCCCTAACTGCTCCCAGTGGTTGGTTGTGCCGTTGCAATGCAGCAATCGCCATCGGTGTATGAATGTGGGTGTGACTGGGTGACTGGGTGAATGTGAGGCAAAATACTGTAAAGCGCTTTGAGTGGCCAAAAGGTTAGAAAAGCACTATATAAATGCAGTCCATTTACTGTTTTACTAACCAACCAATCAGAGGTGAGAGAAACCACAGTCAACACTTAACTCCTGAAACAGAGCGTTTTTATATATTTATTTTACCTGGGAGGGGGAGAAAACACAAACACAGATTTGAGGGTTCTGCAGATGCTTTCAGCCTCCTAATCTCTTGGAGGGCCAATAAAGTGAAATGACGTCTGTCATTTATCGCTTGTGCCACAGGTATGTTTCAAAAGTAACCGCGGTGAGTGCCGGATGTCTGTTTACGATGCGATTATCTTTTCCCAACACAGACACCAGTGCATTGGAAGAGAGAGTTGGGGGGGAAAACAGTAAAGGTCAGACCATAATAATGATTTAAAGAGGCTTTAACCACCTCAAATGTCCATCCTCACAATATGCACACTGTTCACTTTTAACATCCTATCCTGCATGTGGTTTGCAGGCATATGTTAGTGCCAGATAGCTGGGAGTACAAAGACCACAGTGGTGTTTATCCATCCAATTTTCCCTCCTGCTGAGCAGGAAGTCGAATATTTAGAAAAATTACTTGTGTGATTGTGGTTTAATTTTCCAATGCTGCATTAACCCAATATGAGGAGATATATTAGATTCTTTCATTTCCTATATGAGTAAAGCCCTGCCCATCTTAATTCAGATTTTTGAGGATTCTTTATGTTTGCATTCCGGTAGCACAATTTGCATAATGAGGTTTGGAAAGACCTCAAATTGCATTAAATATCTGGATTTTTGATTGGTATCTAAAATACTTGCGAACACACTTCAAATGTATTGTATTGCATGTTCGAACACAGGTGGTCACAGACTGAAATCTGTGAATGAAACACTGTTCACAATGCAGCCCTGCAGTCTAGCATGGTGTTTTGACCGGAGGGCTGTTAACATTCATACACTGTGATATATTTTACATTATTGGATTTGTGAATTTTACCACAGAAATCTAATATTACCTCGAGAAGATGAATATGTCTTTGTGACGTGGAAATTATTGCATCATCCAGAAAAGTGTTGTTCTTCCAAAATCATTTACCAAAGAAGGATTTCTTCTCCAGAAATAAAAAATAAAAATAATAATAATATGTTTAATTGTTTACTATTTGTTACGGTTACATATCATATTTTTTGCACTTGCACTACAGGGAGCCATGAAACAAAGTGTTGTTTTGCTATTGTAATAGTAACAATTAATTCTTACATAACGATAAATATCTGCACACCTATCTTCTCATTCCCTCTGATCTGTTCCTCTCACAAACACAGAGGAAGGACATAGTAACTGAGTTATACCTTTCTGCGTGTTTCAAATAACTCGTCTAAGCCCTCAGTGTGGTCCATTGGAGGTACATAAGACATGGGAGTAGAAAGGTCATCTGTTAAAAAAAAAAGAAAAAACATAAAAAGAAAAAAGAAAAAAAAACATTAAAATCATGGTGACATTTAAACGCATGTTTCTAATCAGGCCTGGTTCCAATAATATTATGGTTCAGCAATTCACAGCAACAATCACTAAGCTGCTACCAGAGACTTCCTTTAATGTACTGTAGCAACCCTCTGGAGGGCTTACGGTGTGCATTTAGATCCTCTGGGAGCTGGAGGCTAGGAGAATAATTGTGTACATTCACGGTGAGCAGTTTGGACAGGAGCAGAGCTTTCCACTTCTTGTCGCTCAAGTTGAGTATCAAAGTGCTTGCTTGTATTTTCCACAGGCCGTCCAAACACTTCAGCTACTACTGCTTGTCATCCTAGTCCACCTGTGTATGCGGGGGAAAATAACTTTACAGACAAAACAATTCCTCTTTCCTGTTAGACTCAGCACATTCTAGAGCTGTCCCCAGTGGATTTAAAGTTTTTTAAAACCCCTTGGCCAACCACAATGCGGGGCCAACGTCTACAGGGTTTGTTTATTTATATCCCATCCAGCCATGAGACAAACAATTGTTTCAGTCCATATATTTGACCAAAGTCTGTTTGGATGCTCATTCTGCTTTGGGGATGAGTTTGGCAGCAGTATGTTGACAGCCATTTGCACAATGGGCTTCCGCTTTTCAAAAACCTCCAGCCAGTAATTTGCTCATACATCTTTGTGAACAGCTCTCCCAACCACAAAAAAAATCCCTAAATCCTGTAGCAAAAACACGGATTTGGCACTATAGACGGAAGTTTTTTTATTTTTGTTGGCGGGGAAGATGGTGGTTTCAGGGAGCGGGTCTGAGGCAGAGGAAGTGAAGCTGTTTTGGAGGGAATGTATACAGTACTTCCTGTGTCTCTGAGGTTAATTATTACAGTACAGACAGTAATTTGCTCTTTGTATTGGTACTTATCTCCCCTCACAGCTGGCGTGTTTTGCAGAGTGGACGCCCATTAATCAAACCCCTCTCTTTTAGGAAGTTGGGCTATCCATCAACTCTCTCTCTCATCCCTTTTTTATTTCTCTCTCTTCCTCTCTCCCTCCCCTTTGCCCCCAGGTAGCTTGTCAGACCTACATAGTGATAGACCTTTTCATTTTACATGCCACGCACACCCTTGAATAGCATTTCTGCATTCTCTGAAGATGATGGGTTGAGTGAATTATGTGTGCAAATTGGAGCGTTTTAGAGAAAGCTGGTGTGATTGGCTGAAGTGGCTGTTTGTCTGTCACTCACAAAGTAAGAAAGTGAATGTAATAGTTTTCCATCCACTTGGCTGGCATGGAAATAGCCTACTTGTTCTCAGACTGTACCATTAGCTAGTTGAATCTGGCTTATTTTGCCTGTCTGTCAATGTATTTGAATCAAAATGGCTTTGGTAAAAATGTAAATCCACACAAATAGAAAGACGACATAAACCAGCGATGGTTTATTATTCCCTACAATTTGACCCTGTACAATGCTGTTGTTCTCCACTATGCCAGGTTATACGTTATCAGGTATTAAATGCTACCCGTTCTCCAGTATCACAGCTCATGTAATGTTTTAAAGCTAAAAATAAATACTTTTTATGAAACCATTTACCCTCACATGAAATTGAGATTTCAATCAAACCTTAACAGAATGAGCTATGCCTACACAAGTTTAATGGATTAACTGAGTCGATATACAGAATACACCAGTATACAGTCTAAGCACTGCTGTGCATTGGACCTATAACTCAATGTTTATCTAATGTACCTTCCCTTGAACTCATATTAAGAAGGGGTTTTACTAACTGCTTGTGGTCCTTTGTCATCCTACATAACCTTCTACTGTATGTATTGTAATTCAACAGCCTACCATCAACCCAGCTGGTTTTGCTGTGCTGTGGATATCTGTGAAACTGTAGGGGATCTGTCAGCAAGCAGCTTCTAAAGACCCTTTTCAGCCCTTTGTCTGAGATGCACAGCATTGGCAATACATAGAAGCTCACACATGCGCACATACATGCACTCACACACACACACAGACCAGGAATTGTCTTCATGTTTATATGAGCGCTATAGCCTTGCGTCGTAAATAATCCAATCTGCTCAAGACAATGCATAAAGGGTCTCCGGAGCAAAATGGCCTCTTGCGCCATCATGCAGCTAGATAAAAGGAATCCCTAGGAAAGAAGGAAGAGAAAACCAAGGCATATTTCATTGTGTTGTGAATGGCTCCTGATACTCAAGTGTATTGGAAGGTGTATTGCTTGTGTGTATTGTGGTGTGTATTGCTGTGTTTGTTGTGCTGTACATTGTGTTGTGTATTGTGCTGTGTATTGCGTTGTGCAGTGCATTGCGTATTGAGCTGCGTACTATGCTGTGTTATTGCGCGGCGTCTTGAGGTGTGTACTGAGGTGTGTATAGTGTGGCGGAGGTGGCGAAGAACAGAGAGAGAGAGGTTTGTCTGTGTGACGATTCTTGCCTCCAACCAAAAAAAGAGAAAGGAAAAAAAGGCACTTATGCTATTCTTTGCGTGAGCAGAAGCACAAGGGCTCAAGCTGAGTAAAACAATGATTCAAGGTTGTCTTGATAAATGAGCATGTCTGCTCTGATAGCAGAAGGTCATGTGTATCGGCCCCGAGTGAACGTCTGCCATCTAGCACGCAGCCAGGGTGCGCTGCCGGCATGCCGGTGCTCACAACAGTTCTTCTTCTGCGACTTTTGCACTAGCCATTGGCTAATAATCCTCTGTATCGTGCATCAAGTTCCCAGCATGCTCTCGGTGGGACTGGGAATGAGAAAAAGACAAAAATGTCTAGTTTAATGGCGAACACAAACGTGGAGGTGCTCATTCTTGGGAAATAAAACTTTCCCAAGCCGTAGAAAGGAAAAAGAAGTGAAATTAAAATATTGTTTATTAATCCCTGTGGTGAAATTCTCTTTCTACACTCTGATTGGCATGTAGGTAAACAGTGTTGACAACATTAATGTTCTGCTATTTTATTTTGGCTTCTGGGCACACGGTAGCAAACAGTTAAAACAAAAACGGTACAATCTCTTTCGTTTGAATTGCTGGCTGATATATATAGTACAGTAACATAGACATCCTCCGTTTTAACAGCTCATTATTCCTTAAATGCTCAAAGTGACAATGAAAGAATAAAAAGAGGCAGTGCTCTTAATACGCACTTCAGATGGAACCGGACAAAGTGCTTCCCAGAAGCCAAAGGCCAAACATAATCTCTCCTTCTGTCCTCTCTCTGGAAATGCCTGCCATCATCCTGCATGACTCCCTTCTCTACCTTTTACATGTATACTCTATATACTAGTGTTGTTATTCTCTTTCTACCTGTTTTCCCCATGGTACGGGTACTCTGTTTGACAAGTGCTTTACCTCTTTCAGCTTTCCTTACACAAACAGGTCAGGGGTAGATCAATAATGTGTGTGGATAGGCACTTATCGCTGTCCAAAGCATGCCTTATCGGCACTGCTTAAATGATGTTTCGTGAAAATTCCTTGAAACCTAACCCTCTTGAAGATGGAAGACAAAGAGAGAAATGGTTGTCAATTAAAACATCAAATGAGTTGACACTAAATATGTTTCACTTATCTGATCCCAGACACAACAAAAGAAGCTTTGGAAGACACAGTATTGACTCCTGAGAGAGTACAAATACATGGGTATCTTCAGAGGTTTCATTCAGCAGGAATATAACTAGATTCATTATAAATGAAATGCATTTGAATGACAACAGCAGGAGCTACATGGCTCACAGCAGCTGACAAGTACTGCAAAGATGCCAAAGAGAGGCTAGGCTGTTGGTGGGATTGGTGAGCAACTATCACTTCTGTTTATTTTCTTGCTTCTAAAACTTGATTTGAACATATTCTAGCAATCAGTTTAATGACTATTGCTCACTGCTTTAAACATGAAATACTATGATTGTATAGTTGCACTTGTTCCCTGGCTAAATGCATACTGTGATTTCACAGTGGTTTAATTTTAGAAATGATTTGCACCATAGCTGATGAGGTTGAAAATATGCAGTGAAACGGGATAAATGGATCCGTTCATCCGTAGGTTGTGATATGACTTTGTCCAGCAAGCTCCTCCTCAGGTCAGGAAATGACTGTGACCTTGACATTTGAATGGTTCTATAGACAATATTTGAACTATTTTCTATGTAGAGATATAGTGGAGTATTTGTGTCCTGTGCAGAGAATGACATCACACTCCCTCTGTGTGTGTGTGTGCAATCCAGGTGCCTCTGTTCTGTTTTACAGTAATAGCCAGTCCAGTCATGCGTGTATGTGTGCGTGTGTGTGTGTGTGTGTGTGTGTGTGTGTGTGTGGGAGGGGGGGTCCACAATGCATTTGCTTTGGTCTGAGATGCTGGTGCTTAGTGTGACATCTAGTGGCACACAGGATCATATATAGATACCTTCAAATTAATTAATACAAATACAGTTTGAACATACTGTATGGCAGGTAAGTAAACAGTGTTGTATTTTAGAGGAGGGAAAATATGATTTGCCGTGAGCCAGTCTCTCAGTTGATCCAGGATAACATTTTAAATAAATGGCCAGATAATAATACTGTCTCATAAGGTTTTCAAGGTTTACAAAGGACCCAATATAAAGGACACTCAAGGTGTAAACATTCTTCTGTGCGTCAAGCCATGTAGCCTACTGTATTATGTTAAACCTACCTTTTACATCACATTTAAGTGGGCATTATTTTAATGGCCAATGCTGAGTTTTAAAGTTTGTAAATATTATTCCCTTCCCCAGCCTCTCAATGCCTAGGGCATGCTGTGAGGAGGGATCGTGTTCTCATTTGGGTATGGCTCTTAAACTATCTGCACATCGCTTCCTTTATTTGATCACTCGTGTATGGCTCTGAATATCTATTTGTATGCAAAACAGGGCAGCGTACTATCTGTACAAACAAGGCAAACACTACATTGTTAATTTTGCATTCATACATCATGTAGAAAGGAAAATGCTAATTAAAATGTACAGACTATTTTGAAGTAATTACAATGTAATTAAATTAATAAAAATGTAATAAAATAATAATATACAAATTATATGTGATGTCTGTAGCTAGAATGACAAAACTGTTATTTTAAATTTAAATGAATAGTTACACCTCACCTCACACATCACATCAGTCTTGAAATTAAAGTTGTTTGAAATGAAACGTGGAATTGCAGGATTGCATGTTTGTGTAAAATTGCTTCATGGCGCTGTCTTTGTTTTTGATATGACTTATTATTTGCGCATGCACTGCCAGTCTTACTTTTATTATAGCAAGATTTTCTTTTCACTTGAAAAATTGTACCCCCCAAAGATCATCAAAGCTTTAAATATTGTATATTTGGCTTACATAAGTCTCATGTTTTCAGTGGCTGAACCCTCTAAACTATCACTCTCTACTGGCAGGAACATCCGTAATATAATTTAAATATACTATTCACTGTACACAGTGGGAAATTATAAAAAATGAATAAACAAAACTACAGAACTCATTACAGTACACACAGAACAACATTGAAACATTCATGGTGTTCTGTTTTGTTTGTCTGTAGGCTACAGATTAAAATATGAGTTGAAAATGTCAACATAATCATTTGAATCCAAATGGTTTACACATTAATAATGCATTATCGCAAACAAAATCAGATTACTTCTCCTCTTGTGTGCAATGTGATTTTATGTTTCTGCTTGCAAGCATGCAGCTAGATCATTTTCTAATAAGAGTGATTTGGCACCCTCTTCTGGCCAAGGTTAACATTGCAAGAGCAATAACTAATTAAATAAATAAATACATAAATAAATAAATACGATTGAATACAATGTTGAAGGGTTTATTTGACTAAAGATACAGTAATATTTAGATTGATTTACCCCCTTTAAAATACACAGGACAGTACAGAAGGGGCAGCAGTGGCTAGTGGTAGAGCAGAGTGACAGTTGCTGGTTTGAACCCCGCTAGCTCCTCCTTCTTGTGTCAATGTGTCCCTGAGCAAGACCCCTAACCCTAATCACTCCTGTTGGCTGGATTTTGCCTTGCATGCCTGACATCAGATGGGTGAATTTGAACACCACCATTGGATTTATGTGTGATTGGACGAATGTGAGGTTATACTGTAAAGACCAAGTGAAGGACATTCTTTATCAAGTGTGAAGATATCCACCATTTATGTAAATGTACTATTAAACATGTTTTAATAACTCTGACTGGGTAAGATTAAGTTAACTTTAATTAATTAATTAAATAGGACTTTCTGAATGTACAATACTGTATGCTGAATGTTACAAATACATGGATTGTGATGAAAAAAGGTGAGCGCTATGAATAAATATATCCAATGGATCCTGCTTTCTCCTATGCACAAATTATCATATGATTCCAAACTGCTTTATGCTGTTTTTCAAACCAGTTAGTGTGAAAAACCTTTCACCCACATTTACAAAAATACTTCTCTGACCAAGCAGAGTTTCAATAACACAAAATCTTTCAGCATTGACTCAACTTGCTCTGCTAACAGAAAGAAAAAAGAAAATAGCGCTAGCAGGGAATTGTGGCAAAGTCTCTTGTACCCGTGCACTGTAAGCATTCCACTTTGAAAAGATAATATTTGTATCATGAATAAGTGAGGTAATTTGTAGCAGTGGAGCTGATCCACAGACGATCACGAGAAATCTAACACCATTCTACGCCACATAGATTTATCATGTCGCTAGCTAGAGTGCTCTATCAACATAGTATTTTAGCGCTCAACTGTTATTTCACTTATTTCAACTGATAGATCTCTTTTATGGTTTTGATGCCTGATGCTTCTACTACATAGCAACTCTGTCCAAAATGACATTTGCAATTTGGAATAATATGGGGCCTTGAAGTACCAACTCTTTAAAAGCACCTGTATATGTTTTAGAGATTTTACACAGCAAACTTCCAGAAAGCCATATCTGTATATTGTCATGCTGTGGATACTGTAGGCTACATATGGGCTCAATACATATGTCGATAATCCTTACTTAATCCTACAGTATGCTGCAAATGACACTAGCTACACAAATAGCCCTCCAAAACAGCATGGGGTCTTCCTACCTGGCCACTTAGCATCAGGTGAGCAGGTTGAAGGGTAACAAGTTCAACACCGACATAACGTCTCTGTGTGCTAGGAGCATGGGGACCTGAGAAATAAAGCACACTCCCCCACCCACATGACCTCATACGCTATCGCTCTGGCGGCGGAGGCCGTGTGTGTTTCTAAGTGTTCTCAGCCCAGTGCTATACAGAATGAGGCCGTGGTATGTACAGCTGTGTGTGTGTGTGTGTGTGGTATTTGGTGGGTGGTATCCAGTGCACGGCTCTTAAATTCACGGATCAAGTGCGTTGACTCCCTGTCCACTGTGGCATCTTTCAAACTGCATCCTACATCTCCACAGCATTCATTGGCCAGCTGCTGGGGTCTCTGGGAACATCTGCTCTTACTGTTTCAGGGCTACTTAAAATGAGGCCTGCCCTTAATGCTAAATTAACTCCCCACACACACACACACACACACACACACACAGACAAACAGTCCCCTCTAGGAAACTAAAACATCCAGTGTCTCTGAAGTCACCCTGGCCACGGTTCCTCATGCCCCTGCAGTCTGGTGCTCACCAGGGATTTCAAATGAACTTGTGAAAGTGGGAAAGTGTCCATGCATGTCTCATAACCTGAGGCCCTGCTGGAAAAAAGACAACAAAAATGACTCAGGTGAAAAGAGAAAAAAAGAAGAAGTTGTGTTCTGGGAGATGCCAGATAAAAAAACCTTGTAGGAGAGCTTTGGGCAGCTAGCGATGCCCTTTGTCTTTGTCTGTAATGCAAATTCAGTGAAGAAGACATTTCCAGGTGAACTATAAAAACTTCAAATGTCAAGCTATCCCTTCAAGTAATTTTGTGGGCCGGGAAAGATCTACAATGGAAGTATAACTGCTAAAAAGACACTAGAGACAGTTTCATTGCCGTTTGAAGCATACATCAAAGATAGAAGGTCCCAAAAGAACTCCAAATTCCATCCATTGGTTGACACAACTGTCAACTGTCAAATGGCAACTGTCGAAAGTGCAAATGCGGATGTTGGGCAAGGGCAGGGAAGAGGGCAATGAACTGTTTCCAACCAAAACAAAAGTCAACGCTGCTTTCCAACACAAGGGTAGTTCACAAATCACGGAGACTGAGTTGAGTTTGAGCCGGAGCCTGGATTTCACCCGAGGAGGTTTGCGTTATTCAACAACACAACCGGTCACTTCATACACACGGCATATTTTCAAGCCTATTTTCAAGTCATTAGGAACACGACTCCACGCATGGACGCTCTCATGCCAAGCGATGGAGTGACGTGGAGGTTAATTGTTTCCATTGAGGATGCTCTGCACCTTTTGGAAGATCAAACGCAGCCACAGACGGCATTCCTCCCATCTATCCGTCCTGCATGGTGGCTGCCGCGCAGAGCAGTAAATCACGAGCCCTTTCTTTGTCTCTCTGTAGACAGAGCAGTCCACTGAGCCCTCCACAGCCATAGCAGGCTACTTAAAGGCCTTATTTATACTCCACACCCCACTGCTCACTTCTCCCAACACGGCTCATTAATCCAAGGTAGGACTGGGAAGCTCAAGCTCATGCGGGTCTATTCTATCCCCATAGCATATAATCACGGGTGAAATATGTAAAGGAAAATCCAGTAAAACCATCCTATTACTTCCATTTTGTAGCATTTACAGGCTGGCTTGGGTCACAAGTAAACAGTCCAACAAGTTATAGATCTAACATAACCGTGATTGATGGGATTACGGCCTAATGCTGTCACTTCCCTGAAGTGCTGGTTAACAAGTGGCACATCATAGTGAGTTTGACAGTTTGGACAACATTGTTAAAAAGGCACAGAATACAGTGTGTATCAGCAGTTTATGCTGTCTGTTTGTACCATACCTATTTCCAGCTGACTGCCTTTCTGCTCTGCGTTTTCACATTTCTTGGGCTTTACACGGTTGTATGCGGTATATAAAAATACAAAACATCTCCCCTTTTTTTTTTATCACCGTGCTGCAAATGGAATCCTTCTTGTGTGTGGTCTGAGCTACAGTGTGTCGAGAGCTTCAAGGCTGTGGAAAACAGTCATCTCGCTGGCTGTGCTCACACCTCAGTGACCATGTAAATGACTCTTCCTGTCAAACTGGAACAGCAGCACATAACATCTCTGGCTCAGGCCTGGCTAGTTGGCCTAATGCACTGCTGGTGAAGGTGTGTGTGTGTGTGTGTGAGTGTGTGTGCGTGTGTGTGTGTGTGTGTGTGCTACTGTAGATGTTATGTGTATAGTAGCCAGTGTATGTTTATTTATTGTGTCTGTGAGTGTTGCACGTGTGTGTGGGTGTGTGCATGACATACACCTCCTTATAAATCTGTTGCTCTTGCTGGAATTTTACTGACCTTCACAGCAGAAACCATCATATTCAAGCAAAAACCAACAACAATCAGTAAAGTTGATCTCTTTGTCTCAGCTGGATGTAGGTGATCCCAGGCCCTACATCTACACGTTGTGTGCATTTCTCTATTTCTTATGGCAAAAAGGTCAGAGTTCATCAAGCTAGCTACAATGCTAGGAAACCTTTATATTCCCTTTGACTCTAACATAAATACAATATATTTTTTATAACTGTGCTGCCAATTTTTGATCAGTCCGGAACTCCTCAAAGTAAAACCTTTACGTAATGGTTCGGCCAACTCTCCCAAAATGCTTCTCAAAAGTTGCTTCCTCGCTGATGGTGTGAATGCACTGTTAATGGTCTGGGACCATCCATGTTTGGGAGTAGCCTATTCCCCAACCCTGATAAAAAGTGTTGTTAAAAAAAATACAATTTCAAGGTTGGATTTAAAAATGAAAAATAACACAAACAATGATCAGATGGTAAGATGTTTCATGCATTATTTCACTCAGTATACATTTGTGGGCAAAGAGAGCAAATATTGACAGAGAAAGCCATAATAGGCCGTGAAAAGAATAAATAAACATACAGTACACATACAGTATATTAATTGTATTGTTTCGTCCTTGGTTTTCCTGTCCGTGTGTGTGTGTGTGTGTGGCACTGGCCTAAATTACGTAGCACAGCACTTAACGGAGTGTGACTATACGCTGGAACCCTGTTTGTGGCTGCACTGCTGCCATGGAGCAGCTGAGTACATAGAAGCCTTGCTGAGTATCTCTAAAACAATGACATTCCCCATGACGAGTGTTTAGTCTCTCCCCGCGCTGGACCAGAGATGTCTGCTCCCTCACGTCACTTGACCCCAGGGCAGGGAAGACCATCTGGGTGTCTGGGTGGGTGGGTGATATGGCGTCTCCTGTAGGTCTGGTTCTACAGTACGAGGGCCAGGGCCAAGTCAGGAGATGGGACGGCACCTTCACAACAACACCATTGGCCTTCGCCGTGAATTGCCGTAGGACATTATTTAGGAGAATATTTATGACATTATTAATTACCACAGATGTTTATATTGGTGATTTGGAATATGACTCTGTAAATGGGAACGCAAAGTAACACAGACCGCACCACACAACAATATCCTAGCCCTTGCAATGTGTTTCCAAAGCTTCTGAGGGAGCACCCTATGGCATTGAAGGGAGAGGTGTTTTTGTTTTGGTGCTGAGTTCAAATATCAACCAGCTGTCAACAGAATGATTGACTATACCTCAAATGCCTTTTTGTGAAAGCAGTGAAAGCATTTTTTTTAAATCGTCTGACTGCAAGTGATTTCCTGAAATAGCAAGGATCCAGCAGACACCAGTAATTGGGACAGACCTTTGACAAAACATACCTGAGGAGCAAACTCCAGTGTCTGCCTGTTTACATCATCTCATATAGTTTACATTGTCTGCCACTGCGAAAGGACTCTCATACTGTGGCCTGTAAGTGTGTTTATATGAAGTCGGCCCTGTTTGTGTGTGTATGCACGAATGTATGTAATGTTTAAACAACCCAAACTGTGTATACATTGGATGTAACCACTTAAGTTTAGAGTGCATATATATAGGTACCTGTGTATGTGTGTCAGTGTGTTATGTGTGTGGGACAATGCATGATAAATTCACCAGTCACGTCCTGTTGATTTTGCTCTACGCAAAGCACAGTGTCTATTTTGCGATTTAATCCGTTGAAACTGTGAATTTGAGAGATCTTACTTTCAGATTCATATCCGATTATGTTATCTGTCATCAACCCAACCTTGGGATTCAAAATAAGCTGTGTATCATTGTGTGTTATGGAAAATACATCAGTCATAACAACAATCAGTTTCTGTAGGTAAAGGGTCACATACACAATACACACGCAGCCATGCGTCCACCAGCACTAGAATAGAATAAAAGAATGGCTCCACAGAAAAACAGGAACAGGATAAACGCAAGCCACAGATTCCTCGCTGTTTTCTTTTACGTGTTGCCTCTGTCTCGGATGTCAACTCGGGTCGATCGGAGCACCGCAAAATGTGTCTGCTGGTCTGTGGCCAGTCTCCTGTCTCCAGTCCTGCCATTCCTCCCAGTCTGTCCTCCCAGTCTGTCCTTCCAGTCTTCCCAGTCCAGTGAGGGAGGCAGCGCGATGAGGTCGGCTGTGGTCCCCCCACCATCCCACACACAATGCCCTGTGTTCCAGGGAGCTGTTTATGTGCTGAGTGCAGCTCTCCGTGGAGCTTAGGGCCCTAATGGAGTGTGAGCCTGGGCTTACACAGCCTGGGCTCAGCTGAACAAACACACACACACACACATAGAGCTATAGCCGGGACTTTCACTCTCTTCCACTGCTCGCATAGCCGCCATGCTTTCTCTGGTTGCATCTCCCCTTTGTAACTTCCTGCCAGTAATCAAGCAATAGTAAACAACATTATGGCTTAACAATGTCTATTATGCTCCCTCATCAAACACATTAGTTGTCACAGTGCAGGCCATCAGATCATTTTAGAGGAAGCAAGATGATTTCCAAATGCCTAAAATATTGTGTAAAGAATTTTGATCTGACGTTCCGTTTTAAAGTTGTGCACCAATCAACTCAAAATTACTCCTATTACGCCTATATTTTATGATTTCCTTTTTTATGAATTTGAAACATGTTGGCCACAAGGTGCACTATAATAAGCACATTTGCATGTTTGTTGATATCTCAACAACTGCATGGGTCAAAATAAAACTTCTTATTTCATTTAATTCCTTATAATGTCCCAAATCAAATGGGGTCATAACCTTCATCTTCCACATCCAAACTTTCCCGCCATTTACATTTCCTGAAATGTGTGTGAATGTGAACTCGTCTGAGACACTTCACTGGTTTGACATGAAATTTGGTGTGCCTCATCTCCACACCATGCTGATAAAGTTGTATAAATAATTTTGATTGGTTAAACCGTTTTTACATTATGAGCAAATGAACTTGGCGTTGCCCATATTGACTCTACTGCCAATATCTTTTGATGTAAACATTTAAAATCTATGAAACTTGAAATACCTCATCCTGTGGAAGTTCCTACAATTTGGTGAGATTCCGTCCATAGAGGGCACTATAAACAGAATATTTCATTCAAGAACCTTATTTGAAATAGATTGGCCACAAGGGGGCGCAGATACGTTTTGTCTCATTTTTGTTATTTAATGTAATAGCACAAATGACCCAGAAGATGGCAGCAGAAGACCTTTCATTTACAAAAAAAACGTTCTGGCTGAAGCAATGACACCACCAGGTCATCTTGATCAGGAATACTTGTAGCTAGACAACAATGACCATGGAAAAGAAAGGAACATAATATGGGTTGCTTTTGATAACACTTGCTTTTGGATTTGATGGAATATTGAGAAATAAAACAATCTGACACACTTTCAGAATTTTTTTTTATTGTCCATCTATTATTTCTCTTGTTGAGGATGCTGAATCGACAGAACAGTTGATGCGGTATATTATCGCTGCATGCCGCTATATATATTTTTATTATTACATTTTTATTGATGTGCACTCACTATTCCAGTGGAATTCGTGGATGTTATGCTATTATGCTGTTACGGTGTGCATATGTGTGTGTGCGTGTGTGGGTGTGTGTGGGGGGGTTGAAATACCCGATATTGAGGGCCGTGGCTTCAAATGTTTTGGAAACCGGTATGTGTATGTGTGCGTGTGCGTGTGCGCGTGCGCGTGTGCGTGCGTGTGTGTGTGTGCGCATGTCCAGTTAGCGGTACAGTGTGTATTCCTACACATAAGTTGCACGTGCCACAGCGCAGGTTCGTATTGTGTGTGTGTATGTGCGAGCGAGCGCGTGTGTATGTGCGTGTGTGTACAGCATGTGTGTGCGTACATGCGCACGTGGCCACTGCCTCTTGTATCTCCCCGGGGCTCTGTTGAATATGGGCAACAGTGTATCACATGTGGCGTGTTTGTTTTGCTCTCCGGTGCGTGTGGCCAGACGGAGCCAGACAGAGCCCCATACCTCCCAGAGGCAGCGGAGGCAGAGACAGGGGACCAGTTGACCACTGCCCGACGCCCAGGGAGCGTGCAGTGTTTGTTTGAGCTACATATACGTATATACACATAAACACACACACAGCCGGGAGATAGAAGGGCAAGAAAGGGGAGGGGGGGGGGGGGATTTGAAGGGGATGCAAAATAAAGAGGAATGGATAAAGGCAAAGATGCGGTAACATCAGGTCTAATGATTGATGCAGCAATGTCAATGTGTTCTTAATGCTACTACTGTGACTACTTCCCTCCTCTCCAAAGGTACAAGGTAGTTATTCATTCTATAAATGATTATGCTTATAACTGAAATACTATGCTGGAGATATATGACTGTAATACATCAGCAACCATGCGGGAAATATCATTGTGATATTTGCATGAAAGAACAGCAGCATTACCAGCAGGGCTCCCTGCTGGTAAGATAGAACATTGCCACAGTTGCTGTCTACGGTGTTTCCAGTTCACTCATTCTAGAACAATCCATGTACGGCCTCCCAGTAAAGGGTTATAATGTGTGTAGAGTAGCATCAGTAGTGTGAAGCCATTGAGGAAACCAAGTGACCACCATGCCTCATCGTCACATTAAGCCTTACTGGATCTCCATTGGCTGACATCACTGGGTGTTAATGAGCCACCTGAAAACCAGGGGTCCACATGTGTCTTCCTTGCCATGGAAACTGTGTGATCAGCCCCCTCTATTCTCTGACATCCACTGGACAGCAGCTCCATCAGACCGTGTCGTGATTAATCCCCGCGTCACTGTCCTCCATCCATCCATCCTCGAAACCAACTGACACGCAGCCCTTTCCAGAAGCCTTTGCTCTGGTCCACACTGTGGAAACCTCCAAGGTTGTGGCTCACCCCTGCTCCAAAGTACAAGCACCTGAAAAAATAAGCTAGCCTCCACTGTGCTGTCCAACGGAGGCGCTGTCTGGTTAAATATAGATATAATACTCCTCCCTTTCAGCGCAATCCAAACAAATTAAAGCTGTCTTTCTTGGAGGATAGTTAACGCAAAGAATGGTAATATAAGAACTGAACTACATGTAAAGCTCGCTATTGTCGCTACTGTTTTAGTATGGTGCTTCATAGGCTGAAAGTAGCCCTGGATGGTGAATTTACGAGAAATTAAGAGAATTGTTAGCAAGCTTTGATGATTGAGGGTCATTGTGATTGACAGGAGGAATATCTGAAAGCTGCAAGACAGGCAGAACAGCTTTTATTTAAGTGCTTAGTGGGTAACCGAGGGAGCCTTCACTCAGTTGTGGACATTTTGGTCTGTATACGAAGGCTGTGCAATGTCCAGGAATTCCCGGGGAAGTATTGGCAAACACAACGACTCAGCCAACACAGAGAAATATAGGCTACAGTAAGCTACACATGGTCAATTTGGAAATTATGAAAAATAAACACATTTTTTACATAGGCTACTGTTGGCCTCAAGACTACTATAACATAACATGTTAACAAGCACTAAAACTCACATTATCACTGGAAGAAATCTACTATATTGAATGTATTTTTCACAATTTACAATGTATGTAATTATATTGTATTAATCCACAATTAATAGGTTATTGTAAATAAAATAAATAAATATTCAATAAAATATTCAGCCAAAAGATCAACCACAAAGTGGTTGCTCGAAAATGCTCAATGATGTGGTAATGACAGTGGTAATTGCCAAGGCTAAGCTTGGTGACCAAAGCACATCGATTCTCCCGCTGACAGATTCACTGCATCATAACGATGCATTGCACCAAAAAAAAAACACTTTTGAAGTTTCATTAATCCTAAATGTGCGTCATAAATGAGTAATACCATCCAGAAATGTATTTCACTCCCAATATTGCTCACAATGGAGCAATTTCATTTAATGGTACTCATACATATTTTCCATTTTGCATATCTTCTTTAGCCTCTCAAACTTCATTACGCCTTCAAAATGTTTTGTAAGGATTGCAAATGAAACAGCAGGAGAAGAAAGTAATGGTTTGTGAAATTTAATTTGATTCGCCATATCGCTCCTTTAACAG
The DNA here is from genome assembly GCA_025399935.1 of Amblyopsis rosae. NCBI lineage: Eukaryota > Metazoa > Chordata > Actinopteri > Percopsiformes > Amblyopsidae > Amblyopsis > Amblyopsis rosae. Next base: position 23,727 of record JAODTR010068609.1, read on the forward strand.
TTTTATAAACTCATATCATAAAATATGGTGCTGAAATGAGACTGCATAGTCGTAAAACTGTAGGAGCATCTGCCATATGTGTTAATATAGACTATGTACTATGTAGTACCCGGTGTCATGTGGCACAGAGACACAATGTAGTGAAACCTGTAATATATTGAAGTCTTCAACAATGGAATAATAGAAATAGAAAGTTCTATAAAATAGGACCCAACCATTCAGGAAGGTTCAGATTTGTGTTGGTTTTAATTAATTTTTTCCTCCTTGTAGAAAGGTTTTTGTTTTTTTATTGTATTGAAACCAGCAACACTGGGAGATTACATCAAATATCTCCAGGGGGGTGATAAAGTGCAGGCCTATGGTATCGCATCACGTTGTATCCATTTACAGCTATGTTGTTTGTGTTAAAGTAGTCACCACGTGAACTGTGAGTTTTCTTTACACATCACTAGAGGCCTCCTCTCTGGCAATGGAGTGTTGCTGCCACTTACTCATTCTGAGAAGTCATATTCTGCTCAATTTAATGTAAGAATGTTTTCTCCCTTGTGGGACAAATAGCTGGCAAGTATTTGCTGTCGCTATTTATAGTGACTGTATCAATGTTATGTCTTACAGTAAAGAAATGTCATTGTTGAAGCCTATAAATGGAGAAATATTTTGTAGACACCATCCAAGAACTAACAGAGAAAATCGTGTTTTATTTGCAGAGCAGTAAAAATCCAAAAATGTCAAGATATTTTTCACTGCCCTGGTCCAATTTATTTTCATAGTTCTTATTCATGGACAGTTTAACCTACACTTATAATATATAAAACTACAGGAATGTGTAGACCGTCACTTCCAAGTAGGTTTTGCTAAAGGTTTAATGTTCAGATACGGTACCCTACTGTACTTCAACACCTTTGTCACCCTCACAAGCACATGTGCAGGCACACATTTGGTGATGCAGTATACAGATAACCTATGTGTGCCATGATATGAGTAGCACAGAAACCAAGTGAACCAAAGCTGAAGGTAGAGAATGTTTATAATGCAGAACACATTAGTGCCATGCTTACAGGTTATAAGGGTCAACAGTATCTCCAAGACAACTGGGCCACTGTCATAACACAATAAATTAGTTTTAGGATTACTGTTATCGATTACTATAATGTTTATTATTCTGATGTTTATGTGAAAAGTTTACTGTGCAATTGAATGGGTGAAAAAAAACAGGGGCATTTAGTCTTAGTAGGTACTTATGATATGCAGGCCATCTACAAACGCCAATGACAAACACACAATGCCTATTTTCCTGTCTGACCACTGTATGTAAACTGCACAAGCGTCCAGAAGAGGGCGCTCTGCCTCTGTTTATGGTCCCGCGTGGTTTCACAGAGGTCTTTCTCCGATGCTGCCCACAAGAGTTGTTCAGTGTGACAAGTTTACATAGACCATCGGCAGACCCCCGCTGCCATAAAAACACTAATCACAAGGTCATAAAACGTGACTCCAAAAAGCAGAGGTACATTGTCTTATGCCAGTGGGCACCTCAAAGTATGACATTAATATTTATTTCATATAGCCTACAGCTCAAATCCCCATTCATACTTTTCGAAACGAAAAACTACAGTAGGCTAAGAGATATACTGTACATAAGAGAACCTGGAAAATTGCACATTTATGACCTCAACGTCTTCACGTATCATTGACCTCTCTCCTTCCTCCTGAGAAGCCACGGGAGGAACATGTTGATGGACAAGTGCTTGCGGAGCCAAAATGTATTTCAACAACATGGGAAATCAAACAATGTGGGATGTTGTGGTGAAATCACAGTCTACCACCCACTATGCTCACATATATACAGGGGGAGAGACAATGCAACCAAGTGTGAGAGAGAGAGTGTGAGAGAGAGACAGACAGACAGACAGACAGACAGACATTTGGATGCCAGACTCATGTCTCAGTGGGACCGATGAAGGGGCACTTGTCATCTTGGAGTGTGAGGCAGCTGGGGGGAGTCGGGGGAGAGAGGGAAGGGAGGGAGGTTATTCTCAGAGACACCGTGAGGTGAAGTGGGTGACCAGGTTTGAGGTCTGCCCAGCTGTTATTTCCTCTAATATTCAACAGATGTGTGGGCAGGTTGGCCTGCTAAGTCTTCACAAATGCAGGGGCAGGAATCAAAGAAGACCCATAGGCTGGCCCTGTGCACCAGGACACACACACATGCATTCTGTCTCCCTCGCTCACACACAGACACACACACGACTACACACACACACACATACACACATAGATGAGTAATCTCTCACACACACACACACACGCATTCTGTCTGTCTCCCTCTCTCACACACACGCCCCCACACACACACACACACACACACACACTCAGATTATCTCTCTCTCTCTCTCTCTCACACACACACACACACACACACACGCACACAGATACGCTCTTACACACAGACAAAATTATTCTCTGTGTGGTATTGTGTAAAATCACTGTCATTAAAATTATTAGTAAAATGGTTGAAGAATTTTAGATCATTATTAATTCTTAGAGGCAGCTTTCCTTCGCACTATATCCTCAACAAAACAAGTGTGTTACTGTAAAACGGGGGTCTTCTTTGACAACAATGAACCAGTCCTGACTCAAACTGACATATTCAAATATATTTATTACATTTAATAAAGATTTCCCATAAGCATATCACACAATTATTGGAACAGTAGAAAATTGTTTGTATGAAAGTAAGTCTCCTGAAAGTTTGTAAGATTTTAAACCTGCATCTGAATGTTTGCGATGGCAGCAACCTTAATGCAAATATTTATTACACTTTGGCTGTTTATCATCCTAAATACATATTTCCCAGATTTTAATCATGTCAAGCCCCCTTCATCGAGTGAAACCCTACGCCGTCAAACATGCGAACGAAAATAGAGTTAAGTAAAAAGCCCCACTGTTTTCAAACACATAATCCATGCAACGGTTCTCATTTGAGGATGAAGTGGAGAGTTGCTCTGCTCCAAGTGGTCACAGGGGGGTTGAGCGTTTCAGCTCGGGCTCATGCAGCCTCGCTTACTTTGGAGAGAACTTCAGGAAAGCAACATTAGATATAATGAAACATTCAGTGACCTTCCTTCTTTCCAAGCTCCGCTCTCATAATCCCTGATTTACACTGTGCCAAGAAATCAGAGCAAGATTAGAGAAAAGTAAGATGTTAAATCACTTTTTTCTTATTTGGTCTGCTGGATATCCAGGAGCTTTCTAAATCCATTTGTGACATATACTGTAAGGGTTGTAAAAGAGAGCTCAAAAATCCTTTAAAATGCAATTAAAAGTGTATCCCTGTACATGTGACTATAATTTACCTTAATTATACCCTTATCCCAATAGAGAAGCAAATCCTTTGGGCTATTGTGACCCCTTTAAGGTTTAAGTACTTCATGACTTCTTAAAGGTTGTTGTAGAAAGTACAATGTGAATACACACACTGTACTGTACTGTACTGTACTGTACTGTATATTGAGAAAAACTGAAATATAGCACTTTAAGATAAGAAACAAGTGATCAATTATTTAATTAATTAGAATTCATTAGAATTCCACATACAGATAAGTTCACATATGTTTTGGTTAATACTACTGTTAATACCCCCCCCCCTTTGATTCCCCATATGTTACTGTACTGTATGCCTTACCTTGGTGACACTATCGTGGAGACAGTCCTGGACATATCCTTACTTGCCCTGAAACATGTTGATTCTTACCCAAATAGTCAACTGTGTAAAAGATAGACTCCACAAATCAAAACCAATGTATAATGAGCATCTTTTGCCATCTAAAGAATATATTCATGATCTGGGGACATTTTACGAGGAAGGTGATGTCATATTGACACCAATATAGTCATAAATTATCAGCAGAGAGATGCCAAATGAAATAGCCCAGCATAGAGTACACATTCACTCCAAATATACTGGTTGCCTCTGATCCAAATCCTGCAATCCTATTTTAAGCCGTTTGAGTGAGAATCGTAGAAAATCCACTGAGAACAAGAAAATGAGCAAATATCAAAACACTGTGCAATACATATTTTATTGTATTATTATCTACAATAACGTTATTAAAATTAGTTGCTAAAAAAGAGGGGGTTAAATTATATGACAAATGTATTATGTGTACAGTATATGAAATGTTTATTTTTATTTTGTTTACAAATAATATACTTTTAATTAATATAGTATGTACAGCAATGTATATGGCAAACTGACATTATATTTAGAAACAATATGGTGAACTTAAAAGGGATTTACAATGTTTGAAACAGCTGGGATTTGATTGTGAGATGACTTTTTACAAGAATGTCTTTAGAGTGAATATAGTTTAAAGGTAAATAATCCTCTAAAACTACAGTAAAGTGCTGTGGAGAATAAAAACATGAGACAAAGAGAGAGAGGAGAGATAAAATATATTCACTTAATGTACAGTGCTCTTTAGTGAAGAGCTATCAAATAAAGTTTTCAGCACATTATAACTGCTAGTGTTAAATAACTATACTAATGTTTATGAATGTTGTATATTTTGTAAAATATAAAATAAAATAAAAGTTGTATCTTTATATTTTGTTTATTAGAATGCAAATGAAAATCAAATTAGGGCACAATAAATATATTTAAGTGATACATCTGAAATTGTAGCCTAAGCATTTTATATTGTAGTGGGGTATAAGAATAAACTCATTATTCTGTAGGCTTATTTTTTTATTTATCTTGTAAATTCTTGTGATTGTTGTTTGCTATTATCCTTGACATTTAATAAGTATTTGCAAAAGCAATGTAGAATTATAGGGCCCAATATTATAATTATTTGTAGAGCATTCTTATTTATTTGTTTGTTTATTTATTTGAATGACAGCACAGGCCAATGGCGTCACAGAGTAGCCTGGTTAACAGTTACAAATCAAGGGTGTTGAGTTTATTGTGGCCTTATCTGAACAACGTTGAACTATGATCTCAGACCCATGCTGTGGTCTGCTTATTCAATTTGAATAATCCTCTGAATGCCCCGTGGGCTGAAAACAGATTCTGTTTTCAAACGGCACCATGACGTCTCCCCAGAAGAACTTGTCCCTGCGGTTACGGTGCCAGACACTGACCAGTGTAAGTGAGTGTGAACGTAAATAAGCCCCATTACGGCCGCCATCTCTCTCCGGCTCCTGTCGCACACTCCGGGTAAACACAGGGCTTCCTGCGAAACACTCCTGCTGCACTACATGCAATTAGATCAGCTACAACAGCAGTAAATCATGAGGCTGCGCAGCAAATGGCGCTGCAAACAAAGATGTAGGTGGGGCGACCTACAGTGAAAGGTCAATTCACGAAGTGTGTCAGCAATGTATGTGTGTGTAAATCTTTTTGTCTCATGCCACTTTGTTTCATGACACAGTGAAAATGAAATGGTTGCCGTAGGCCTGCCTCATTTGCATGAATGAGACACTTTGTTTTGCTAACCGAGTTTTTGGTAAACATATATTTTCTGATGAAGTCACTGTAATAATACATATAAACATGTAATGAATATAGTCAAACTAAAATAATAGTATATGGATAAAATGGAATCTCCCATGTTAGAAATAGAAGGCATTTTGAAACCTCTGCTGAGCAGGGTTGGCAGTGTACAGACTTGCCCTGCACATGCATGAAGCACGCTAAGGTAACTAATGAAAAGTGACTGTTTCCACACAAATTGCAGGCTGTTCCCATGCAAACCTGTCGCCAGTAAGGCAAGCACGCCATTGATGTGACCATTAGGTCATTCGGCACACCAGAAGTCCACTGCAACCCAGAGCAAAACCATCTTCACACGCAACGTAGCTGCAGCACACTGGGTTACAGTACTCCACAATCTGACCCTGAATGGCATCTAGCAGCGGGCCTACGCCATGTTTCTAATGGGGCAACAATGTAAGTGCATCATACTTAACTAATTTATTTGGCATTCAGCAGCAGTTTATTTAGCAATTCACCACACTGAGTGTGAAAAGGTGAGTGCACTGCAATATGTTGTAGAGAGAGAACGGTGGCAGCTGGTTATTCTACTGTACAGTTGTGTTTCTTGTTTGGGGAACAGAAGCAGGCCTTCTTCCGATCTTAGGGACAAAGTGAGCGACCGACAGGGACACAAAGGGAGAGCGAGGAGCAGAAAAAGACAAGCGTCACATGAGAAGGATACAAAAATAAAGCTGTACATGTGCTAGAAAGAAAGAAAATAAAACCAAGATGGAAAGAGAAATTGTGTTGAAATAAAAGACTTTTTTAAAATATAATATCTGTAATATGCTGTAATTTGCCATGAGACCAATTTCTATTACAGAGAAGTTTGTGCATGTATGGGCCTGTATGCCAGTGTGTATTTCACAGTGAGCATCGCTGGATTATTCTTTGGGGGGTGGGGGTTGGGATGGGGATGGGGAGGGGGGCAGTGATGGCATTTTAGGCCAAGAGGGCAAATGGGAGGTCTTGCCTGGGGACAGTTTTGGGACTGCTCCCAGCTGACCCCTTCTAGGTGTCAATGTTATGACATGTGTACGACCCCGCTGTTTTCTCTCACAACAAGGCCACTTCATCTTCCAGGGTGGCCGGCCTCATAAAAGAAGCTTGATTTACACGCTGGGGATCCGGCCGTCTACCTTCTCCTCTTCCTGTTGCACTTACGCTCCACTTCCTGTGGACCCGGGCCTGCCATCAGCGGTGATAAATAAACACGAAACGCGAACGGGGAACGTCGAATTCCCATCCCAATATACAACCTCAAGATGAATGTGTTCTGCACGCTTCACGCCATAAATATTTCCCTCGGCTAGCAAGCATAGGAGATAGACGCCCTCTTTTACGTGGAATAAAATAAAGTTTGGTTGTTTTTCCCCCTTTTGCTATACTTTGCTTCATTTAGCATGACTGTCGTTGGGATCGTAGAAGGCTGTTACTGAAATGATGATTCACTTTAATGACAGGATTCACTTTGTGTGCTTGATGTGAAATTGTAGAGCTTTTCCCAAAACAAAAACAACATGTTGGGGCTTTTCGTAGCTCCAAACTCCATTCTCACAGAGCAGTCTTGCATGTGGAAAAACCTGATTTTACTTAATAAATATCTTCAGTGTGGGGACAACCTTGTTCAAACCACAGAGAATTGCTGGCTGAAGTATAGAACATGACATGAATTGTCATGTGTTATGCCTCTTTGACATCTGTTCAACTGCGCTAACACACTGTTTTAGAAATGTCTAAATATACCCTTCAATTATTAGGAGTTAAGTCACCAAGATCACTGAACCCAGTGTGTGCAAATATGAAATATATCAATGTTAAACCTTAACAAATAAAAGGTGCCCTGTACATTCATTTTCAGTCAACTATAGAGTATAAAGCATGCACTATCGCGATATATAGCCACAAATGGTCTGTTGTCAATAAATAACATATCACAGTACAAACCATTCTTTGTGGAATTGCACGGGTTGAGAGAGGCAGTCAAGGGTTCTGGGGGTTTTCAAGAGATTCACCTTTGGGAGAAGAACTAGTGTTTATGGAGTAATAATAGCCCCACCTGACAAAATAACTTAAAGCACCAATGCCTCTGAGCCTGAATCGCTCTTTTCCACCAGCAATACACTGACATGTCAGTGGAACTAATTCTTTAGTTCTATTGTTTCTTTCTTGTTTATTCTACTGTTCTTATTACACATCTATTCACCTTTAGCAACCCGTGTCTGACTTTAATAAACTATGTTCTGTTCCCTGCTAGTGGGTAAAAAAGAGCTGCGTGATGCAGGCCTATACAAAATAACGTACACACACACATTCACACACCTCACCCAGCATTGTGCTTCAGCTATACGCTGGCATCGTAGCGTCTCTGGCGCGGTGGAGGACACAAGCGGCCATTGTGTGAGCAGGGCCACTGTCAGCAGGACCATGAGATTGGCCATGCAATCAGCGGACGGTGCGTAGCGCCACCGGCGCCGGCGAAAAGAAACACCCTCTCATATCATGGAACGAATAGGGAAGCCCTTATGCCCCGTTGCCATTGCCAATATATTCAAGCAACGATGATGTTCCCACACAAATATTTCATGTTGTACACATCGTCCAAGACCCACAGGCCATGAATGGAGGAGGAAACCTGTGTTCTATCACTCTTAAAAGTCACCCAGCTAAGAGTAAACTAGGGGGGGGGGGGTTAAGTCTCCAGCCGCACCCCTTCGAGAAGGGCAATGCTCTTAACACCCTTTCATGTTGTTGAAGTATTTCTTCGCCAAGTTGTCTAACTTTTTCCCAGAAACCCCCTCCCCCGACTCTTAAACGGGCAAACTCAACCTGCAAGTGGTGGGCACTGTTTCCAAAGATAATTGAAGTGTTAATTCTAATGGCCAATTCCATTTCATTAATTAAAGCAAACATTCCCTCAAGTGCCTCTTGACGCAGTCCCACAACATTCAAAGTGTTCTTAAATATGTGTAATATATTCACTGAAGCGTGTTATAAACGAGGTTTTCTTTGCTAAGCGTCCCGCTCTATTTTTCTATGTCAAAGCACATGATTGACTGCACTGAAAAAGAAAACATTTTAATGCGAATGAAGGTCAGAAATCTCAGTATTTATTCAGAATTGCCAATAGCAAAAGGCCGTAGAATTTTGCATGTGTGACTTAATCGTGCAAAAATGAGGAAATCCATAATTAGAGTGAAAGTAACCTACAGTATAAAGTGCATGTAATTATTTAGTAAGAATTTTTTAACTTAGACACCATTTAGGAGTTATATTTCTAAATACGAAGTCATACTAAGAAACCAGTATATTTTTTCCTTAAAGGAACATGGTGATTCTGAATTTTAAAATTCACCAATTAAACTGACAATATATTCCTTTTTTGAAGAGCACTCGTGTTTAGTATGTGTTCTCGTTAATTATAAAAAGATCTTCGTTGTAGATTAACGTACAAATTCAACAGTGAACAATGACCAGACCTGTGCCAACCATAAAACAGTTATGCCATTATAGCTCAATTAGTCCTTACCATATAATAACGTCTGATATCTCAATATCTCGAAATCTAATATATGAGATTTTAAAGAAATTGTTTTAACAACCAGCCTGTTAAAAACTTGGCTTGAAATGCACGTTTATTTATATATCACATGTTGGCTCACAGCAGGGCACATTTCATTCTATCAAAAGGTCCCTTTTCAGACATATTTCTTTTTTTTTCACAAGCCATAAGTTCATTTTCACGTCTACAGTGTGTGTATACTGAGCAATGGGCAGGGAGAAAGCAGTACTGTAAAATGACCATCTCTTCGTGTTTTCATATCGCCCCATAACAGAACCACTCCACGAGGCTCACATTTGTCTTGTCAAAATACACGATTGGCCAATATTTCAAAACATAGCTTCAAATGTCAATATGTGCCGTAATAAACCTTGGCTATACATGAGTCGTTCTGGACAACAGACGATTTTGAGAAGTAGTTCAAGCGTACAGTGAGACATTCCAGCTTTCTATTTTAACATGGAGTTAGTTCATGTACATCAAGTTAGGTTTTGGATATTGCACATGCCAAGTCTATCAAACGTCCACAAAACTGACAAACCAAAACATTTCCCAGAAATTGTAGCGCATATACATTTGAAAAATACATATTGTAATCTTATATATACACAGTACAGTCCTCAATTTACAGTATGTCTAGATTTGCTCGCCTTGTTAAAAACATACTTATATAAATATACCTTACGTGTTAGCTGACAAGAAAATATATTGCAATAATATTGCAAACATAACCCATAATTATAAAAGAATATCTTGTAATTATGATAAACAACCATCGGTACAGTTGTAGCCTGGGACTGACAAGGAGAGAGAGAGAGAGGGAGAGAGAGAGAGAGAGAGAGAGAGAGCACTTTTGAAGAATGTGTAGTTAAATGTGTAGTTACATTACAGTTTTTTAATCACTTTTACCCCAAATTCACAACCTCATTTTTCACAACTCTAGATACAAAAGTCATTTTCACAACATGTTTTCACAACACGTTTTCCAATTGCTTGGATGCAATACACATAAACCTAAGATCATTCGTTCATTGAACTCAGATCACACATTCAATATGATACAACTTAACATCAAAGTATTATATAATATATAATATATTTGATACATTACATTTGAGATGATCTAACTATATCAATTGATAGAACTGCTCAAAATGATAGGTAACTGTTGCATTACTCTTAATGTAAAGCATATTATTATGGAAACTGACAAACAATATTCCAGGTTTAGATCATAAAAGTTTCAGGATAAAGAGATCCCTTGCCACCAATTGCAGTGGAACATGTACCAACAACAATCTATTAATGTAATATTTCATTATCATTGAATAGAAAAAAATATCTTTATTGTCATTGTACTCAGTACAACAAAATTAAGTGCAATCCATGTTCAGTGCCAGAGAGGATAATGCAATCTAATATATCAATAGCATAAATAAATAAGTAAAAAGAAAACATAAAAACCCACTCAGACTCATTCATTCAATGGTACAACACATTCCCTTACTGTATGTCTTATAAATGACATGTAATCTGCAATTAAAGATTTTTCTGTCTTGCGGTATTTAATGTAGTAATGGCTGTACGATAAAAACAGTTTCTTAATCTATTTGTTCTTGTTTTAAAAGACCTGACGCAGCAGTTCAAACAGTCCGTGTCCAAGGTGTGAGGAGTCATTCACTATGTTTAGTGCTGTCTTAAGACATCGGGAACTGTGTAGTTCTTCCAGAGAGGGAAGAGGGCAGCCGTCAATTTTTTGTGCGACCTTTATGAACCCCTGGAGCACTTTCCTTTGCGCCAATGTGCAGCTGGAGAACCACACACAGGTACAGTAGGTCAGGATGCTCTTCACTGCACAGCGGTAGAATGACACCAGCAGTCTATGGGGGATGTTGTTCTTCTTGAGTACTCTCAGGAAGTAAGGTCTCTGCTGGGCCTTCTTCACAAGCTCAGCTACGTGTGCGCCCCAGGTCAGGTCCTCCTTGATGACACTTATCCAGAGAATGTTTTGAAATTTGACAGCCACTTTCCTGTATATGCAGGCCCTTGATTATTGATTTGACATTATGTAGTACTGTAAGTATATACTGTATTGAAATGAGTGGTATCCACCTACAACACATAGTGAGTGATAATGTAACATGGAGCTGGCAGGTGATCCAGGTCACAACAGAGGTCAAGCAGTAGTAGGAAGAAGATGAAGATGAAGATGATGTGAGGGTCAAAGGAAAGAAGCGCCCCTTCTGAGAGGTGGTTGTGGGGCCTTGTCATATAAGGGTTTAGGCCATGAAAGACGCATACAATGATATCACAGCAGACCAGTGTCTGGCCTGGATTCACATACCAAGATGCTACAGGAATGGCTAATGAACTATTGTAATGTGGCAGAATCTGTGGCTACATAAACTACAAGACAGAGTTGATGGAAATGTAGAAGTACAGTAATCAATACTTTGTTGTGCTTTTTACATTAAGCTTTAGCCAGGTGAGGAACACTGCAGTTGATGCTTTACTGCTGTAGTTTCTTTGTTTTTTTATAAGTAATTACTTTTGCTTTGATTGAAAAACAATATGATTTTTTTTTTTTATATTTCATAAAAATATTTTTTAATTGTATTCAATGATTCTAATGTGTCTGTTTGTAGTATTTGCTCTACTAGTAATTTCACAGTGGTGAATTTATGTGTAGTACTATAATGAAACCTGTATCACATATTTTGTACTACAATATTTAATGATTGTGCAAACAGCTACACAATAATGCTATTGGCGCATTGTGTGTCTGATCTAAACTAATGTCCTGTGGTATGCCACACAACATGTGTTATTTGAACCAATGATCCTGCAACAATGCAATGATCCTGTTTCATTAAATATGTGATAGTACAATCGGATGTTTTATAGCCTGTGTAACAAGTGGCTACAGTACCATTTTATGTTTTGTATCTAGAGTTGTGAAAAATGGTTGGTGAAAGGTGAATATTGTGGCAAAGTTGTTAAAAAAGCTGTACTGTATGTATGTGGTTATGATGCGTGCGTGTGTGTGTGCGCACATGCGTGTTTATTGCAGCACACATATTACCCAGAGACAGGAAGTGCCAGGAAGCGGTGACGATGCCAATCTCAGTCCACAGCATCATCCACAGAACAACTTTTGAATGATGCCACACACACACACACACTTATGGACTTATGCCACTCCAAGTACAGGAAATGTAAGAGCAGAAGGTCTCAATGCACCAGCCAATGATGAATAGAGCTCTGTGTGGGGGGAAACCCAGCCTGCCCATTTTAGAGATGCATCCTGGACCAAAGGTCTTTTTTATACGTCAATAACCGAGGGGGTGGCAGGGCTCAGAGCGCTGGCGGGACCAATTGCATGTGGTGAGTGGAAGAGAGACACACTGCACCTTGTGGTTGATGAAGGTGCCACTTCTGGTCCATCCCTGAACGCTTCCCCACCAGCACCCCCCACGGGACAAATAAGTGTACGCCTCCTGTCTCGTAATGAGATGTTTCCTCCTCCCCTTCAACGCGCTCTAACGTCATCGTCAGTCTCTCTCAGCGGCACGGCGTCTAACAAGCGTGCCCTTGTGGAGCCATGCGCTCCGGCGGCAGGCTCTCCCACAGTGAGCTTGCACTGCCAGGCAAGCGCATGAAGATGTCTCTGCACACCTTGCCTCAGTCCCAACGCAGACTCCCAGAATTAAGTGAGATTCTTCTACCGCCCCCTTACCCACCCTCCATGGTCCACCCCACCCTTCCATCGCTCTATCCCCCGCCACCTGAGGGGAAGTGGGGGCAAGAATGTGGCGTGTCATTCCATCTGCCCATCGCCTTGGTGGTCCTTTGGTGGGCTGCTGTCAGGGAGTCCCCCCACTGGGGCCGCTGACCTCTTCTCTCTGCACTCATCTGCTGCAATTGAAACAAGGCACGCTAGCTCGGACTCTCCCGCCAGCTGATGAAACCTGAGCGGGCTGCTAACGCGCATCTGCGGGCAGCCGGGAAACAACTCTTCGGCACATGTGGTGAAGTCATTATTGCACATATGTTGCGTTGCTGTGGCAACGCCTAATGCTAATGGAAAAACACATCATTCAGATAAATCACCCTTCACACTAAATAGTTCAATCTCTTTCAGTTTTAATATGTACACTTTGACGTATATTTGCCTGTCGGCTACGCAATACCTCTTATACACTATAACATTAAATACACCAAGACTATTTGGAAAATATTAAAATTATATAAGCGCTGTAAACATGTTTGAACAAAAACAATGATTATATTAATTTCTATTAATTTGTGCACATAAGCGCCGTGTACAATAGTCAGATATAGCCAGCTATACTGTATCTCTGTTAGAGTAATCATATTATAATGATAAAGTACTTTCTTATGTACTTGAAACTATTACACTCAAGGTACCAACAGTCCTTTACATCTACTGTACTGTGTATACAGTATATGTACTGTGTTGCATAAGAAATTACTGTGATCTAGAGAGAGAGAGAGAGAGAGAGAGAGAAAGAGAGAGAGAGTTCAGGGTACATTAGTGATAGGGGCAGGTCACAAAGGAAGCTTTATGAAATATATTAGTGTGTTTTTTCTATATGTATCCTGATGCTATGCAACTAAGTAACACCTCCAAAGTGCATGAACTGTCGGTTTGCATAGCGGTGTTTGTGCACACGCGTAACTATTTATACCTTCCTCTGGGCGGTGATTTATAATGTTTGTCCTCTGTTTAAGGTGGTTTGGGGTTGTATAGGGTAGGTGGGTGGGTGGTAGATTCTCAAGCCTTTTTATATGTACAGGTTAAAATTCTATGGAAAGTTTAACAACATGGCTTTGGCCAATGTGCACACAGTCTCTTTCATGCTGCACATCTCCTCTACGCCTGTGGTCAAGCACCTCGCAGTTATTACAGCTTATTTGTTCAAGTGGTAAGGAAATATTAAATATCACAATTTCTCTGCAGAGAACTGGGCAATAATTATCAACAGATGGCTACCAGTTTGGCAAAGAGTGTGTCTGAGTGTGTGTGCACGCGCGTGTGTGCGAGGATGAGGAGGAGCAGAATGGAGAGGTTGTGTCACCTTCAGCCCCTCAATACATCCGCACTTCACTTATGTCATCGCCTTGGCAACAGCAGCAATGGCGGCCAAGTGAGGCGCAACACGTGCTGGGAAGACGCTGTGAGTGGAGGCCGACGCAGTTCTGGTTAGCGTCAGTCCGAAGGCCAATTTCTCCCACTTTGGACGTTATCTTAACCTTTCATGTGTGCCTCACATAGCTAATGCGGGCCGTCTGCCTGGAGGTGACATGGGGGGGGGGGGGGGGGGGGCGGGGGGGGGGCAGACCTCATTCACCGGAGCTCATCTCTAGCGTTCAGAAAACAGTGTTAGGAGAGCCTCAATTCTCACCGTCT
>JAODTR010068610.1:0-14327 GCA_025399935.1 Amblyopsis rosae
TTTGAGGAAAGAATGTGAGTTTTCATAGAAAACATGAAATTGTCTGGGTGACCCCAAACTTTTGAACGGTAGTGTATGTATGTATATATACATACACACACACACACACACACACACACACACACACACACACACACACACACGATTCATGTTTCTTAGTTATACATAACTTGTTCATACCTTTTTGTTTTAGATGACGATAGAAGAACGACTGGGTGAGATGGATTTATCCACAGCTAATGCTGACAGGGGTGGCGCCAAGGGTACGGCCTCTCTACGGACTGATAACTATGCTGTGTTACTGGTGCAAGGCTTGGAGAGCAATGATTCCACAATCCTCAATGTAAGTGCCGTGAGCTCTCTGGTTTCTATAATCAATTGATCATTGAGACAAAGTTGTACCTAATTTAAACATTTTACATTACACTACATTCTGAATCTGTAACCAATTTTAAGTTTTTTTCCTAATCTATTCTGTAAAACAGAATGTTTTCCAGACTCGCAAGGAGATGGTGATAAAGAAAACTGTTGCTCATTTACCCCTCTCATCTGTTTTGCCATTGATGGAAGAGGTGAGAATACTGACGGTTTGCTACATAGGAATATCTGTATGCGGAAGAAACGTTTAATTTTTCTGCATTATTCTGCCTTCACACTCTGCTGAGAATCTCACCCAACTGCTATATTTCACATTATTGGCTTGGTTTGCCGCAAACGTCACGCTTTGATGTGCACAGTTTTATTATATAGTGCAGCGTTTTATTACTGAACCAGAGTTGATAGAAAGTTAAAAACTACTATCATGACGTGAGACATTCTTGGTTGCATATTTTGGTAAAATAAGTTAAACTTAGCTAGGGACAATGTTAAACCGTGCCTCATTATTTAGGGCCCAGGGCTTTAATTTAAATTGTAAATCTTTGTTTTGTCTTCCAGATAACAAAGAGACTGCAAGCACATCCTTTTGCGTAAGTAAAAGCCATACATACTAACTAGTAGGGATGCCCCCTGACAGTTGTCGAATCATCAGTCAGTGAGATTGTTCAAGTCGAGCAGTCAATTTTTTTCCACCCCAGTCTGCATTACAATAAAAGAACACATAAATAACTTTACAAACTGCATTGCACAGGGATAACATTACAATGAGGAAGTATAAATAAGACACCAAATCAGATGCCAAATATTTAGTTATATAAATAGGAATTTAATAACTATAAATTAGTAATCGTATAACCCACAACGTAGGAAAATTTATGTTCTACTACCCACAACCATGGAACTAGGGCTGGACGATATGGCCAACATTTATATCATGATATATTTCATAATTTCGGTTGATACTGTATAATTCTGATATCAATATGAACAATATAAGCCTCAGAATAACTGCTAAGAACACCCACAACAGAGTACTTAAAAGCTTCTGAAAAATGCATTTGCCAAGTCTATGAAACCTCCTATGAAACTATAATGGTTTAGAAATTAAAAACTGTCAGTAGCGTTCTGATGTGCGTGTGACTAGCACTATGGTCCCATGAATTACATGCAGCCATGTTCCAAGACATTACAGACTTTTAGGGGAGTAAGCTGACAAAATGCATCATTTTAAGCCTTTCTTTTACATTTGCTGTTAGGTGAGAGTTGACAAAATTGTTTGGCATATAGAGCCCATACTGCTTTGCCATGGCTGCGTGTCTGTAGTGCAAGTCATCACGCACATTTCTATTCTTTTCACCTTGAATACAGCTGGCAGGGCTCTACACTGACTTTATTCCCAAGGAGCATACTTTCTCCAAAGTTAAAACATTTAGGAGCGCAGACAATAAATTAGGAGTACAAAAATATGGGAGCACAGTCGACATTCTAACAGCATAACCATTATGGGTGTAATGGTTCACCAAATCCACGGTTTGGTTCATACCTCTGTTTTTGAGCTGTGGTTCGGTTCATATGGTGGTTTTATTGTATTTTTTTCCCCTTGAGCGGTATAATATGGAATTTCTTTCTGGCTTTAGTTTTGTAGACTAGACATTATTCATTGCTACAATAGTTACACAATGCAAGCAGACAAACAAATAGTTTGGAACCACATTTACTGCGATGGCTAATGAGACAGCGACCAGATACCGAATTAAAAGGAAAATATCAAACACGATTGCATATATAAGAGTTTAGAACTTTTCCTCGGGCTGTAATTTGTACAAGATATGTGTTAGGAAAAATCAATTAGTTCTTTAGATGTTGATGCATGATACTGCGTAGTACTTGACACACAAGTAACTGTTCTGTTCTCCACAGGGCGATGCTAATGGTTCGGTGGCTCAAAGCTGTACTTATGCAACACACCTCTTACCTGTCTTCAGTAAGTCCACTGTCCAAATATTGTCTTAAGTAACAAATTGCCAACGTACACTTACAGATAATAGGCAGTTGACACGTACAGTACTACATTAACTAGGTCATTATAAGGTGCATACTACAAGGATGCTAGTTGCAGGTAGGCCCTCCACCAGTTTTTTCATGCCTCTGACTGGCAGTCGAACACCCTAGCCAATAGAAAATCTTGCCCACATCTGTTTAATGTCTAGAAGCGTTTGGGTTTTAGTAATCGGGCGGGGCCATCACTTAACTTCCATAGTTGAATGTATCTTTCCTCACACATCCAACAGCTGCCAGACCTGGTCAGCCAACTGGGAGTGCTATATCACATGATTGAGAGCCGGGTTAAGATGCTTCACAAGTTAACAAAGCTAAATGGCAAACTCTATCTGCTGCTCACCCAGGTATGTGCCTTCATGGGGTGGAAGACATAATTATATTTAGTCATTTAATGTTATTCATTAAAGCAGTTTTTACAAGATTGACATTAATTGCAAAACAAAAATTTCCACATAAGTCAAGTACACTAAACATTTGTCATGATTCATTTCCTGTCATTTTTACATATTTAGCTGATAAGATTCTACATGAGCTATGAATGAGCAGTTGACTATGTAGTGCACACCATCATAACAAGGTCATTATAGCAAACTGTTTCTGAAAACAAAAGAAATTACACCTGAAATCATGAATTTGTTTTTATTGAAATTGTCTGTAGCTATATTTAGACTAATGCTAATCAACAATCAATTTAAGTATTTTTTCTCTACTCTAATCTATTGTTTAATTGTAGACATTACTTAGTTGTAACATGCATAGTACATGTGCAATTTTGTTGAACTGATTTGAGACAATTTAGGATTGGTTTTTGCCTTTTCCTCTAGGTGGCGACACATGACAGCAAGAATACAGTCTCAGTAGTGGACCATACAGCTAAACTGGTGTATGAAGAAGGTAAGCCATGGTTCAATTTTTATTTTATTTTTTATTTAAGTTCAGTTTTCTTAATTATGTTATCCGTTTGTGACCCTTTCCATATATTGTTTTGACCGTACACATGTTCTTTTTTTAGTTTGTTGTATTTTATATTTTTTAAATGTTACTTTAGTGATAATCTCATATCTTAATGTGCCTGTTAAAATTGTCTGTTACCGCTACAATATATGTGAAACACTACCATCCATATTACACTTTATCAACCTAGCAAGCATATGCAATGATTCTATCTACCGCATGTGCCAAAACAATAAATACAATATGTTGCATGATAATTGGTTAGCTGAAAGATGTTTACCATAATATGGGCGTTTATTTGGCTGTAAACTAGGGAGGTTCCTAGCGATTAATTTAGCTGTCGGTTAAACATTTTAAATTTAGACTAGTCAATAGTCTAATAAAAACACTCAGAAAACCGTCCAAATTGATCACAATCAGGCTTACTATTGTCAGCGTGTGTACATGTTGCAGGTCTCTCCCTACCTGCTGTTTTATCTCAGTGGGTGGAGATCACGTTTTAGCTTTCATAAATAATCCGACCGCAGTTACAGTGGCGAGTGCCAGTGTCGGGTACCCGGCGGCCCTGTTTTTAACTAGATTAAATGCATTTGTACTCTACGGTTAAATCGAAAGCAGAGTTTGTGAATCCATATCCGTTTGGACAATGCAAATTTCTAGTGGCAACATCAAAGTTTGCCACATTTAGAGTAAAAGGTGATATGGGAGTGGATTTTCAAACCTCTCCCATCCCACTGCCACTAAAAAAATCCACTCCTATCCCAATCCCATGACAAAGTTGTGGAAAAAATCCTGTCCCATCCAATTGCAAAAAACGGACTCCCATTCCCTCCCACTTCCGTGATTTCAGTCTGTCAGAACATTTTTAATATTTGAAGGTTAAATGCAGCAATTAAATGCGCTGTAAGAGGCTAGATCTATGTAGAGCTGTGTGGCAAAGCAGGGCTTTGCTTACATTTTCCTCCAAGGATAAAATGTGAGTTTAATTTTTAAACTCACATGGTGGTGGTAGCCTACATACAAATATTTGGGGGTACAGTTGAAATTCTATTTAAGGACAGACCAGCGCAATGTATTGCAGATCTGGAGACATGATGTTTGACAGTGTCCTCAAAATTGTGACATGGTCACATAAGATATATATTTTTTCTACATGAATCATGTTAGACATTCTACAGTAGCCTAACTATAGTTCCATATTTAATTTGTAGGTTAGGCTATGGCTGTACAGCAATAACAACTAGACTAGAAATAGATAGGAATTTTCATCAAACACAATTTTGAATTAAAAAGCATATAGGCCTATTGGACATTACATGTTCTCATAACTTACAATTTAAATTAATTAATATCCATGTGAAACGATGTAAGTCAACAAATAATTTCTGATAGGCTACATAGTTGCATCAGTGTTATTACGATTCGCAGTCCCGCCCAAACCCACTGACTTTTTTTTTTTTTCTGTCCTGTCCCAATCCCGTGATAAAAAATTGTTTCCCATCCCGCGTTACCCGCAGGAATCTCGAAAGAAATGTCAGTCTCTAGTTTATAGTCCCAGCGCCCTCCCTACCAGGAACCAAGAACGCATGGAAAATCAAGCGCTCCCAACTCCATTGTTTTGCGTGTTTCATATGCAGGCTGAGGCATGAGACTGATTGAGCCACTACTTTCAAAAACTATATAATACAATAAAATAATAAGTTTAACTGACTAGTATTTATGGTGCCGACTATTGATCCCAGCGTTAAATCGTTTAACCGACTAATGGCGCACTGTAAACACAAGTGCATTAAACAAAAGAAACGAATACAATACTATAAAATCAGTAATGTAACAACATCAATCTGTGAAGATTAAGCCCTTTTCACACACATATTTATATATTTAACTCTTGCGCCTGTTGCCTTGGTAATGCCGGCATAGTTAAATAGCATGGACAGTCCAGCAGATGGCGGTAGCTAATGCAACGTCATAAATAAATAAGTTTATAGCTTGAGCAATTTGCATTTATACATAAAATATATGCAGCACATAATGTCCTATCTTAACTCTCAGCTGGATGCTATTTATAGCTTATGTTTGAGCGGATGCCCTGCTATTGTAAGGTACATTAATTTGTTATATCTTACAAACATTTTAGCTTGGTGTTCTAACCAAGCATGACACATTTTTTAAAATCCAGCAAATATATTCATTACAGCAATATAGAGATGGGGCGACAGATTGCTTTTGATTGTTTTGCTACAGTGAAGAAATACTATGTGTAAAGAATGTAGGCTATTGTTTAATGCATATCAAATATTTATTTGTAACTGTTAAATACAGTCTTGTGATTGGTTTGCTCACAACACATGAACACTTGCATCAGAATTAACTGCTTTTCCCTGCATTGGTTCTGCTTTCGTTCACATAACGGGTTTATCAACCCCTGTTCCTGTTCACACATGACCACAAGCAGGAACTGTCCCTGTAAAATGCAGGGATATACGGCATATGGGAAAAGAACTTGAAGATGACAGTGCCCTGCCCTACCTAATTGAAATCTTCTCAACAAAGCCCAAGTTTACTATTCTGTGTGTAGTTTTCAATTCAGATCGTGACAGAGGTTGAGCAAGGTTTCCTCTATTTGTTGCATACTACTGGTTTAAAGCAGGCCGTGCACCGCAGCAAACTGCATTGCTATAAGTTACCGTTCATTATACCAGTGAACTGTTTCATGCATGGCCCTGGTGTCTTTAGTCTGCTGATTGGAAATTTTTTTCAGATTTCCCACATTGGAGTCTCTAGTCATCTCAATCATATCAAACTGAACTCTGACAGCCCTTTATCTACATTTGTATATTGTAGCTGAGCAAGCTCTAAGAAAGCATTTTTAAACTCCAAAACGAAACTCCTGTTGCCTGGCAACATGATTGTCTGCATTGAGACCCTCCCTTTTGAGCACAACAAGGCCCTGCTCTGTTCATTCTAATTTCTCATTACCCTACTGTATCAAACACTTAATTAAACCACATATAAAAGTCTTTCTGGAAATAATTAGGCTTAGCATTACCTTCTATTATCCTTGCCAATTGTCCTATGTGCTAGGACTCATTTGAAAGTTTGTAAAAGGGAGCTTGTTTCTGCTGCAAGGATCACTTGTTGAGATGAGGAGGCAGCAAATAACCTGTTAATTCCCCCTCACATCCTATGTTCTTTTTAGAGCTACATAATCATGTTTAAATTGAAACCGCGATATGGCATTATGTGATTATGTAACTGCAAAAGCATGCAGTATTTATGATTCTTCACGCACTGAATAACAACCTGTGCACTATACGTGCAAGAGCAAGACCCATAATAAAGATGACCAGATGCATGTCAATAGACAGCTGAGACAGCACGACTTGTTACATTAACCGAATATTTTACGTCATTGACTCTGAATATTTTTAAACTATGACGGAAAGATCTGAATGCCGTCAATCAGTTTGACAGATTACACTGAGGGTAATCTACCAGTTTCTATAGAGGATGCCCGTGTCATAGTCCTTATAATATAATTGATTTCATAGTCCTTATATATAATAATGGCTATTTGAACCAAATGACTAAACTAGCTCTGATATACACTCAAACTATGTAAACTATTTTAATAGGTGTGCTCATTTTGGCAGCAGGGCATTCTAATTTCATGCTATATTGGGAACTCAAGAAATTGCCTTTCACTGCGGTGCAATGATGTTAGGTGAGTGGCCGGTGGTTCTGAAGCTGATTGTAAATAAGACTTGCATGTGAGCAGTTTCTTTGCTTACTGATTGACAGCTGAACGCTTTCCAGGGTATGTAACATATTACATTTGTTAGGATGTCCTAGTTCAATTTGTAGTGGTGCAAGTATGTTTACTGATCAGTGTTGTGTCAATGCAGCCACGAGAACTTTGCATTTAGATTAAGAAAAAATTGCAAAACATAAATACATTTCAGAAAAAAGAAACAAGCAATCCAAGAGAATGGGGTTCAATAATGCGGGTAAAATAATAATCTTACAGTAGCCTGCATGTCTTGATTACCATCTAGTCCATGTGAAGGAGACAGTCGTAAAGTCTCCATGAAGGCGCACAAGATTAAGTTTGCAGCATTTGGTCATTTTATCATATTTTCAGTTAGTCACCAGCATATATATATATATATATATGTATATGTATGTATGTATGTATGTGTGTGTGTATATATATATGTGTATATATATGTGTATATGTATATGTATGTATATGTATATATATATATGTATATGTATGTATATATATGTATATGTATGTATATGTATGTATATATATGTATATGTATGTATATGTATGTATATATATGTATATGTATGTATATATGTATGTATATATATATATATATATATATATATGTATATGTATGTATATATATATATATGTATATATATATATGTATATGTATATGATATACTCTAGTATATTGTATCTTTACATAGAAAATAGTTGTTTGTTGCTATACGTTAAATATTAGGAGAGAGAGACTCTTCGCCAGCAAAACCATTGTAGATGGTACGGCGCGCCTGGCATTCGCTCTTCTCTTGCGCACGGTTTGTCAGTTTCACACTTAGGCAGCAATCTCTCTGTGATCTGCTATGTCGAATAACACAAGCCATACACTGCTCTCTTCGGTGTAATGTCAGGATTTTGGGGGGGAACACTTTCTAGCATTACTGTTCTGAAGATATGATATGAAATATAAACTTATACAAAAAACAAAACTGCGAAATCCGCGGGGCCGCCGATCTCTGGTTAAAGGGTTAATGCAACATGATTGTTCTGTAGTCCAAGGCTCAATGAGCCTTTAGGCAATGGCCATCCCATTTACCTATAATGGCTAATTCCTTCTGCAAAAAAATCTAATTGGCATTCCTCACTCCTGGACAACTGTCAGTGTTATACCCAGAAAGGCACCCTCTGGCATTCAAATGGAAATCCCAGACGAGATGCAAAAGACCGTTTCCCCCATTTTCCTTCCTCTCTCTCAGCTGCTCTTTATGCAAATGTGACTTTTGTGTTGGTTTTGATGTCATAAAATGTCTGACCTCTACTTGTCTTTTTCCAAACCTGATAAATATGTTCTGTCTTAACAGAGTCATCATCTGAAGACGAGGCATCTGGGGATGGTCTTCCTGAGGATTCAGCTGTAAGTCTAGATGGCACATCAGATTATGAGAATCCTGTTTTAGCCCAGCAAAGTTTTCGCTCAACATGTTTTGATGGGTCAATATTAGGATGTTGGGACCATGGACAAACGGGCCTTTTACAAATCATAGCTTACTGCTAAAACAGATTATCTACACTATCCTCCTATAATGTTTAAGATATTTGGTTCACTCTTGGTTCAAACTTGAAAGTCTTATTCGCAAGAAATCTGCATGTTAGTTTTAAAGTCTATATTTGAGCAATAACTCACAAGAGGGAGTGCATTAGACTGAATATCCGCACGGCTGTCGTTTGGTTGTAGGTACGAGACCGAAGATAATCACAGCTGTGTGGATATTCATTCTAAAGCACAACCTCGAGAGTGTTATTGCTTTTATACAACAGTTCGACACGCACATTTTATTTGTTTGTTTTTAATGATTCATTTAGCTCCGCCAAAACAAATTGTCCCGAAACCATAGTTGTAAACTATCAACAGTCTCTGGTTCTGTCGGCAACTACGTGGCTGGACTGTTAACAAGCAAAACATAAACATCACGCTAGCTTGTTACATATATTTTCACGTTACCGCAGGTCTGCTAATTTGTATCCAATACATCCAGGTTTGTATAATACATTTCCATGTATCATGCAGCCAGTGAAGAAAAATCTGAGTCACAGTAACAGCTAATCAGAAGTTTGTTTTTGAATTAGTAACAGTTATTAGACAACTGGTAAAGTGGAGTGATACATGCATAGTTAAAAGTCCCACTGTGTTAGACTCATGGAATGCCTCTTGTCCAATCAAATCCCTTGGTCGAAACTAACTGTTGTATAATACTGCTTACTGTATGCTGCCTTATTAACCTTGCATCAGACTAGGGATGGGACGATATGATATTATCGTTTATCGCGATAAAAATGTGACTTGAGAAGAGTTGTCTAGCTCACTTGTACAGTCCAATTGTATTGATAAATACTAACTTATTTATTAGCATACATCTTTCCTGTCAATCACCACTTTGGCTGAAGGCTCGGCTTACCCATTGTCCCCCACATAAAAATTATTAATCAAATTTGTTGAAATACTGGTTTCCAAACTAAATGAAACACCAAAAAAATAAGCATGTGTGTCATGATACAATAGACTTTTTTTCATAAGAAAGTGATTCCACTATGTTTTAGTGCCATTTAAAAAAGATTGTGATAATATAGTTTATCGCAATTATTTTGGCTAGGATAATCGTGATATAAAATGTTCATATCGTCCCATGCCTACATCAGACCCTTCAGTGGGATTATTAAACTGACCTGAAGAGTTCACATGCACTTGCATTTAAGGTTTAATGTTGCTATTCCAGAATGACAATCAAAGGTGTATCTAAATGTCTCCTCTGTAGAATTGGGATGAGGATGAGGTGATGCAAGTGGACAAGGAAGCAGAAGAGTATGATGTGGGATTGCGATCCAGAGCGAATGGAGAGGAAGACATGGAACACGGAAATGAGAGTGAAGAAGAATGAGTAGACAAAAAAAAATCCAGATACCCAAATTGGGGAATAATGACCTGAAAGATGACTTTCATTTTATTTTCATGCTTTTTGATTTTATTATCAGAACGCCAAATGGTTTTAGGAGATCACAAAACACAGGACAGCAGACAGTGCAACTCTACCTTGTGATGCCATGAGAGTGGTGGCGTTGTAATTTCCCCTCCTACGCCATCGCTATGGCGATTCCATTGTCCTAATAAGAGAACCACTTCTCAACTCATTCAGTTCTTGTACGCATCTTCTGCAGTCCTTTGGTTACACCTGCACACCGCTTTGAATCTCAATGACTGACAAGTGTGCTGATGATTGTGTTAAACTTGACTGGGTTCCAGTCCTCCCATAATGTAACACAACCCCACTGTATATCAGAGTATATTCTAAATGTCCTATTCACTATGCTGCGGCACTCTTTGCCAAGCCCAGCTGATGTGAGGGGTGCCTCTTTGCAAGTGTTTTATGGGCATGCCCACACAACACTAGGTGACATCTGGAATTTGGATGCAGGCCCCCTGGCTTAGGTTTCTGTCTTTACTTTTATTCTTTTGTACAGAAAACCCACCTTGACCCAGCAGGGGTGGGCTTGCCAGGCGTGCAATGATCATGTCTAACGCAATGTAAATCTGTATGTAAAAGTGCAGTGTTTGTATGAGCCCCCCCCCCTCGCCTTCAAAACCCATCTCCTGCTATCCACAGAAATTCATGGAATTAAATGAATTCCTGTTAAGATGTCTCCTGAATGTTCTTTCCATTTTCTTATTAGTTCCTTTTCTTGTTTTGTGTACATTCTTTTGTTCTTTTCCCCTGTGGACATTATTTTGAACCCATAGCCCTGGGGGCAAATTACAAAGAACAATGTAACTTTGCTCAAATTGTTAAATAAATGGGTTTTCAAAATGTCTTGCAGAGTCTGATGCACAACAAATTTAATTAAAGCTAATGTACCCATTTATTTAATCTAAATTATAGGTTGTACATTTTTTACTAAGGCAAATCCAGACAATGTTCTAATCTAATGGAAGACTTTTTGTTTTATAGAGATAAAAGAAGTAACAAATCACGATCTGCTTTAGAATAGAAAGCTTGGCACCCACTACTTAATTTAATGCAATGCAAAAATTATAATCTAAAATTACTGTAAATGCTGAAGGTATAGTACATCATTCTGGGGAAAACAAACACTTCTATAAGGCAATAGGGCGCAGGTCAGAATGCTATTAATTTGCTAATGCTTGTAGGCTACAACTTTTGGGGCTGAGTTAATGCCCTATGGCATTGAAGGAAGATGTTTTTTCATTTGAGTACATATGTATATGTTTTCCAGCATTGCTTTCTGAGTAATGTCAGTGCAATCTATTCAGATTTTTGCCATTTAGATTATAAAGTACCATTCGGCTTCGTGGCTACAAGCCATCAGGAGTGAAACATCGAGACTCCTGCTCCCGAATGGAACTGTCTATTTTCAATCTGCTTACTGGACATCACGTTTCTTCATAGTGACCTATCTATTGATACATATATTTAAAGATGGTAGTTATTCTAACAATAACAACAAATTCAAGCCTCATGTGTTTAATAAACACAATAAATGGCTTCCCTCTGGGAACCTGGGTTTTCATGAGTGTCATTCTGGGTTCTTGACAGTTTTTTCGTAACCACAAAGTAACACTTGAGCTTGCAGTATATGATTTCTGGAGCAATAGACGGCAGAGGGTACAAATGACCATTCTGGTTTCTGACATGAGATGTGATGTACTGTATTGGCTTACCATTCAGTTATATAAAATGTAGGATACCACTAAATGCAATCCAATAGGCCTACAGTGTTTGCTGTAATATATATGTAGGTGTATAGTTGAGAAAACAAACACTGCTTCAATTAATATAGCAAAAGCACATGCAGCCTAAACTGCTCTTTAGGCTGCTGAGCTGAGCCTTGTGATAATTTCCAATATATTTACTTTGGTTTTGAATATGTTAACTATAAATAGGACTTCTGTTGCTCAGGTTCTGTAAAAATGTTTTCTAGCAGTAAAGGTTATAGGATGTGAAATTGAGAATGTGGAGGACCCTGATTATGAGGATGGTTCTTTTTGAGTGATTCCTTCTAAGTTGACCCCACAATGTACGGTCAGTCCCAACCAGAAATGAGACTGCTCAAAAAAAGGGAAATTTTCCCCTGGTGAAACAAAGACACGGTAGGCTCATCTTAGAATATACCATCAAGTCGTTCCTGGTCCCACCTGATAAGATACCAACTGTGTCACAGTCTCACTCACAGACGTCACATCTGCTTTTGAGCACTCCATTTCATATCCAGTTTAAAACATAATTCTTGAGATGACAAACATAAATGTAGCTGTTTACATTGGTCCAATTACAATTTTCATAGGTCTAAACTATTTGGGGTTTAACTGACCCCAAACATAAGAAGCTATAATTAAAGGCTAATTTCTAATTTTCTACTGTATATGTGAGTCATCAATTTCAATATTTTATATTTGGCCATATACAGTGATATTTTGCCATAACACGATTTTTGTCTTTGGCTTCTAAGTGTTATATTTCAAGTGCTTATGTCAAAAAATCATGGAAAAACACAATATTCATGCCAAACTTTGGTTTTGTGAACACAGCCTATAGAAGTTTCTTATTTATAGAGATAAAACAGGTGAATTTGATATTTTTCATTTATATAGTCAGAAATAGAACAATATTGCCATCACAACTATACAAAGAATGTCAAAACCCTCAGAAGGATTCAGAAATGAGTAGACTTTCTAGATTTCCAGCCATACTGCAAATCGCTTTCTCGAATAAGCCCCCAAACATAGTCCCCCATCATGTTTTCATTATACTGTCCTTGGTACCGATGTTCAAAGTCCAGTATATCCTGGTGATATTGCTCACCTTGCTCCTCTGAGTAAGCCCCCATGTTCTTGAATTTGTCAAGGTGAGCATCAAGGATATGGACTTTGAGGCATTCTGCATCCCATTTGAGTGTATTTCTTTGACAGAAATACACACTTTCTTTGGAAAAAGAAATCCACTTTCTTATATAGCACTTTTCTAACCGTCCAGCCACTCAAAGCACTTTTTGCCTCACATTCACACACCAATGGCAATTGCTGCCATGCAAGGCAGCAACCAACCACCTGGAGCAGATACAGATTAGGAATCTTGCTCAAGGATGCTTGCAGGTAGGTCAACACCAGGGTTTGAACCCACGACTTTTCAGCTGGGAGGCCAATACCCTGACCACTAGACCATCCTGTCAACTCCTTACCTAGAGCTGTGACAAATTGTTTCACGAGCCCTAGCTTAATGTGCAGTGCTGGCATCAATACCTTACGAGGGTCTATAAGCGGTTCCCATTTGACATTGTTCTTCCCTACAGAGAATTCGGTCCACTGTGGCCAGTCTATTTTGTGATAATGCGCCTTAACGTCCTGACTATCCCACAGGCAAAGGAAACAGGGAAACTTGGTGAACCCGCCTTGGAGGCCCATCAGGAATGACAACATTTTGAAGTCTCCAATGACCTCCCAGTTATAGTTGTCATACTTCAAGGCACTCACACATTTTGACACTGCTGTAGTCCTCTTTCAGGTGCACAGAATGAGCCATAGGGAGAGACGGGTACTTGTTCCCATTATGAAGCAGCACGGCTTTGAGACTCCTGGATGAACTGTCTATGAATAGGTGCCTTTCATTCGGATTACAGCTGATTACTTTAGCCTCGAATAGACTGACTACACTGTTGCAGAAGCACAGCCCATCTTGCTGACTGAAGAAGTTTGAAAAAGTCTGGTGACGCTTTCTCTGATCTGTAACTTGCACACTTTCATCCAATAAGTTCCACTGTTTGAGTCTAGATGTCAGAAGCTTAAAATGTCTTGTTACAAATCTGGATTTCTCTCTACTGAAATTTACTTTGCCATCATTTTCTGTTTACATGGATTGGGACATGCATGTTTTCACCTCATGGGTATAAAAATTATTATCTACATATACTTCTCTTTCCTGCAAAAATGTGTCTAACAAGGTGACCTGCCAGTAAGGGAGGTCCACGGTCCATCGTAAGAGGCTGAACTGGCTGAAGGTGGCAGTATTGAGAAGCCCCAATGGGTTTCTGTGGGGGGGGGGGGGGGGGGGGGGGGGGGGGGGGGGGGGGGGGGGGGGGGGGGGGGGGGGGG
>JAODTR010068631.1:0-13904 GCA_025399935.1 Amblyopsis rosae
TAGTTTACCAAAGTCGTACTAAAACATTTTGACTTAGCGCCGTGAGCACCTTGTACCACACAAAATCGCTTGGAGGTTAGTAAGGGGGGGGGGTTCTAAAAAACCTTTTGTGAACTCGTTTGTCTACATATTATTTAACAGAATATGTTTTCTTTTTAAATTACAGACTCTGTCTCCACAAGCTAGAGGATTGTTCCATAAGGCGATTTTCCAGAGTGGGGTTGCCACAATTGGAACATACACCACCAGCCATCCTCTAGTTCAAGCAAAGGTAACACATATCTGACAGCCTCTAATTAAACACCGCACATTATACACCTGATGTACAGTAAATACCTGTAGTTAAACACAGCCGGTAATACATGCTAGGTATTAAATACCTTGCAGCCTATAGTCTCCAGGTAAATGCAAGCCTGGTATTCCTACTGTACAATGTTGTTACTATAAACACCACAAAATATGGCATGTCTGTTAATTTAACCCGTCAGACTGTAGCTAAACTGCTGGAATGTGACCACAATAGCACAGAAGAGATTGTCAGATGTCTGAAAGCAAAGCATGAAGATGAGCTCATCAATGCAACCAAGAAGGTCAGTAACTATGAAAACACACGCAAGGTTGGGAAGTAACTGATTACATGTAATCAGGTACATGTAACTGATTACAAAACAACAGCAACTGTAATACATTACAGTTACCAGCTAAAATAGTGGAATCAGATTACAGGTATTTATGGAAAATTAGATGATAACTTCTATGACTACTTTCAAATTTAAAAGGGAGGTTTGCAGAAGAAAAATGCATAAAACATTCTTCTGTTTTAAATAAAGTCATACTTAAATCTGATCCCCTGATCAACATAAACAGTCACAAAAATAGAAATTTGGCTCGCCAATGAAGTAAATTTGTTTTGGATGGCATTTCAAAGAACAATTCTTAGGCGGGAAGTAATCTAAATGTAATTTACAGTAGTAATCAAATTATGTTTCTAAATTTAGATAATCCAAAAATTATGTTACTGATTATAATGTTAGTCTAGTAACTATAGTAACTGTAATGGATTACATTTAGAAAGTAACCTACTTAACCCTGAACAAACACAATATAAGCACATACACAATAATATGCCTATGCTATTATAGCATAGGTATATTATTGTTCATTAATAGACACACATTATTTAGGATTCTGGAGGGGCTTATCAGGTGTTTTTCTTTCTCTCCTAGCCATATTCATATGTTATGGTCATCAGAATGCTGGTGCTTAGTTGGATAGTTAATAATTATACAAACCATATCTCATATCCATGTTTGCTGTGTGATTAATTTAGGTTGAAAACAGAATGTTTAACTGTAGCGACTGTAATATCAATTAACCCTCTGTAACCCACACATTCATATTATTTAACTAATTATTTATAGCATTCATTTTAAAAACAAAAACTGTTTGAGCATCGTCATGTGGCAATTCCATCAGTAACCACTAGATGGAAAACTATGCACCCCTAAAAATGATTAATGAACAAACGTAATAGCTCACAAACATAAGAAAGTATATAGAAATTAGGAGTATTTATCATTAGAAAATAAGGAAAACATCAAATAAATATAAATAACATGTATCAAAAACAAAATCGGCTTTCCAATAATTAGTTTGTAAATAAAACGGCTATTTATTAATAGGAAGGGCAGAGTTGTGAAAACCAGATATATCAACACAGTGTTAGAATTAAGTCATTAGGTACGTTACATTACATTTGTCTAACATTTTGCTGATGCTTTATATGTATTGTGTGTCTAGATGAGGCTGTATCTGGGTGGGGTTGTGGACGGTGTGTTTATCACCGACCTGGCCGAAGAGCTCCTAAAGAAGAAGGAGGTGTTGAAGGTTCCTGTTATGCTGGGCGTCACCAACCATGAGTTTGGCTGGCTCCTGCCGCAGGTTAAAATATTGGCCTTATACTGTCAGTTATCAACATGGTGGCCCAGTGGGTAGCACTGTGTGGCTAACAGCAGGAAGCTCCCGGGTTTGAACCCCGGTCGTCCCGGCCTTTCTGTGTGGAATTTGTATCGTCAACGCGGGTTTCCACTGCATTCTCCGGTTTCCCCCACTGTCAAAAAACATGTTAGGTTCCTGGTTCACCCTCCAGTCAGTGTCGTGACCAGGAAAAAATCAGGAGTTGGTCCCTGTGCGCTGCACAGTGGCATTGAGGGATGGGTTAAATGCAGAGGATGACCTTCACTGTGTGCATGTGACTATACAAACAAGCACCTTTATTACATATGATCTCCTCCATGCCTTTTGTGTTACGTTGAAGGTGGAGTCAGGTATTCTGCAGAAAGATTGTTGATATTTGAACTTGGTCAAAAAACAAAAACACCTCTTCCTTCTCTCTCAGAAGCCCCAACCAACACCCCACCTCCCCACACACACACACACACACACACATTAGACCTGCATTGCCAAGGTCAGGATAGTGTGGTGTGGTGAGGTCTGCACCACTTTGTTTGCGTTCCCATTTACAGAGTGAGGGCTGTGTAGAAACATTATATTTTCAGTGCACACACACACACACACACACACAGAGAACGGGCAGCTATAAAGCAGACCATGAGGAGACATTAGCTGAATGATCTTAGCTGAAGGAGATGAGGACTTTGGTTAACCTGTTTTCATTGTTGGCGATAGACCTTTGCCCCTCCCGGGTGGCAGGATGGCATGAGCAGAGCGATGGTCCTGGCAGTGATGGACCGCTTCAACCCGCCTGGGGTGAGCCTCAAACACAATGTTATAATGTACATTATATGGTTCTTTGGGATGATAAACACAATGTTATACTCTATATGGTTCTTTGGATGATAACTGAACTGGCCTCTTCCCGTATTCTAACCACTTCTTAATGTTGGGTGACTGGGGGTTTTATGACTCCTGTCTAAAAGCATTCACTTGTCCAGGTTTGTTTTGAATAAAGAATTGTTTAATGATTTAATGATTGTTAACTAATACAGAAATAATTATAAATAAAATTACATATAGAAAAGGTCTTCAAATAAATGACTGGGCACAGCCTAATACAAATGAAGCTGCTTAGAAAACAAGGTCAAAAACGGTCTGCTCCCAGTAAGCAACACCCTCCGGATGTCATGGGCATCTCCTGTTATAATCTATAGGCCACGCCCACTTCTCCTGCACCACCATCCGCACACACTCACACAAAGAAAGAATTAGTATTACACAAAATACAAATAACGCTCCTACAATAACAAACATGTTATAATGTACATTATATAGTTCTTTGGGGTGACAACAAACACAATGTTATAATGTACATTATATGGTTCTTTGGGGTGATAAAAAACACGTCACATTTAATGTAAATGTCACATTTAACAAGATTTCACAATATTAGAAACAAAAAAAAACAACTATAAATTAAAAGAAAATTGTCAGAAATGTGAATGTATTTTTCCTGGGTCGGGGTTCTAATATAACGCAGCGATCCTTTCCATCCCCAGGTGAACACGTCAAACCCTCTCATAGCAGACGAGTACCTGAAAGACGCCAACACCACTAAAGACATCAGAGACGGCTTCACCGAAATCCTGGGTGACCTGCTGATGACCTTTCCTGTTGTCAGTGTAGCAGGGTACCATAGAGGTCAGAGCCATGAGGATTATGGTCCATGTCACACACCTTTAGAAGCCCTGCGAAATTGCGATGATTAAAAAATAAAAAATGTATAAAAATAAATGTATGTCTGAAATATTGCCCTTGTGGTTGAAACAAGTACTGCACAACTATCTACTCATCCTCCTACAGCAAGTGAGGGCTTGCCCTGGATTTTCTTACCCATCCTTGCTGCCACGTGAATTCTGACTCACAAAACTGAATTATATTAAATAGTATGTAGACTAGCGACGTGACCAAAGCAAAAATTATTAGGTTAGATAATATTCCATCCCCCCCCCCACCCACACACACACAAGCAAGCACACTTTATTCTAATTATGTTCTAATATATTCTAAAACTATGAAGTAGTCTGACAAGATATAGGACTGTACTTTTAATTGTCTGTGTTAAGCATAAAAGTAGTTCAGTTGTCAGCTCAACCGGTTAGCTGAGACAGTTGCTTTACTGACTTGATCTTGAAGCAAATTACATTTCTTCCCCCCCTCCCTTGTGCTTTAGACGCTGGTGTCAAGGTGTATTTGTATGAGTTCATCCATCGTCCTGAGATTCAGAGGTTCAAGAGGCCCGACTTCGTGAAGGCCGATCATGCAGACGAGATTGGTTTCATGTTTGGAGGATGCTTCTGGAGTGGCCACATAAAGATCACAGGTAAGCATAGCTACCATACAGGCACATGTAAGGATACACATAAATATCTGAGATTACCTTCACTGTCATCCAGTAAACTACTCATTGAGATGGCAGTAAATGGTCTCTGTGCTGTGCTAGACGCTGCTTCAATTCTAACTCATGTCGATGGATACTAATTATCTCTGGTGAGGTAACACAATAATGATTAATGCATGCTGCTATTCATGGGAATGTTTCCAATTTAGGTTGTTCCTGTTTTATTATTGTGGTGTGACATTCCTAAAGAAGGCAGTGATGCTTTTACCTCAGACAAACTAAAGAGTAAAGAGAGGTAGGGCAAGAAGATTAGGGTGTTGTCACACATACAACCATGCACAACAAAGGATAAAGATACTGTAGTTTATGTATCTTCAAAAACTTTTTTTTTTTATTATTATTAAATTATAATGTCTCTCTCCACCCATCATCCACCTTGCACAACAAGTTAATAATCAGATTGTAAATGTTTAATAAAACGTTTTGGTTTTCTAATGAAGGCACAATCACAGCAGAGGAGGAGAACCTTTGTAAGACCATGATGTCATACTGGGGAAATTTTGTCCATACTGGGTGAGTACTGGAACAACACTAAACAAAAAATATAATCTGTAATGAACAGATATATACTGTATGTATGCGCGTGATATACAGTCTGTGTGTCTGTCTAAAGCAGAGTTCCCCAACCCTGGTCCTCGGGGAACGATGTCTCCCTGCTCCAACACACCTGGTTCAAATGAATGGGTTGTTAGAATCCTGGGTAACGAGCTATATGTGAATCAGCTGTGTTGGAGCATCTAAAACATGAAGGACACCGGCCCTCCAGGACCAGGGTCAGGGAACACTGGGAACACTGGTCTAAAGGGTGAGCTGCTTCCCCTTCCTTGTTGTAGTTTTAACCCTTCAGTGCCATTGTGTGTTGCTCAGGTCTCCAAATGGCCCAGGGCTGGTTCATTGGCCTCAGTATGATGTCCAGAGTCAAGACTACATGGAGCTGGGCCTGCAACAGACGCTCAGGCAGCAACTTAAGAAGGACAGGATCCATTTTGCCACCACCATCCTCCCTCGGAAGTTACAGGGTTTACTGCAGGTGGACACTGCAGCATAGATGTGCCCGTAGCGACTATATATGCAGTAACAGAGTAACGTGATGGGCTTTTCTGTTGCTGGTACACTTGATAAATAAATCCTTTATCTTCCAGTCGTTTTTTATTTTATTTTTATTGATATTTTCGTTGTTAAACACCATGATACATTTGTATCACTTATTTTTTGTCATATATGCTAATGTAGGCAAATAATAAAGTTAATGCATATAAAACTATTTGTGTATATGTGTGTGCAATTCCTGTCACCTACATAGGAGTGGGAATTGATTGGCAGCGGGACGGCCATGATTAATGGTTCGGACAATATTCGTTCTGTCGTGTCAGGCTGGTTTCGTCAAATGTCTCCTTGATCGACAAACGTGCCTCAATAGGAGTCGTCACTCGGTGACGCAATTGGGTTCCCTCTACGTCACGGTCTCTTTCGCGCGCATGCGCATCTGTGCACGAAGCTCCAAGGAGCAAAACGTACGACGCAGAGACAAACCCCAATCTACTGCCTGGGACATTTCATGTAGGTAACGTCGCGCTTGCATTATTATTATTATTCTTATTTGTAAAGAAAATATTATCAGTAACTAAACATACATGCTTTGGTTAAACTTAGCCTGACCCGTCTAGTTTGCATTCTGGTTGTTTAGAAGGAAACTGACAGAAAATAAAGATAATCTCTACGTTCCCGTGACGTTCAGCAGTCAAACTCGTTCAGTGTCGGATGCTTATTGGTTCCATCATACTGATAGCTGAAGCGTAGGCTATTTCTGACATATACGTGACTACGTGAGATTCACTGAGATATCGGTTTATGAATGAATTAAATATTTGTTTGAACTTCACTACGCCAGCTAAGACGTGAGTCGCGTTTATTGTTTCCTGGTACAGGATATTTCTCAGCTGTCAAGTGCGCCGAGCGCAAACATCAATTTACATAAAGCCACCTACACTATTTGTTTGTTTCAGAATGAGAATAGAAATTAATAGACTACAACTTTATTTAGGCTAAAAATCGCCATTTTAAAACGGCCAGCCTATCTGTGTGTTATCTGTAAAATATATAATAGGTCACGTATGCCTACTGTGTAGTCTATTCAGTAATTGTTAACGATAATTAGGTCTACATTTAAAGTACAGGCTACTCTGCCAAATGTTAGGCTAGTTAGGCCTATTCCATTAATTGCCGCTGTGGTGGTTTGGGTTGGTGTTAGTGTTCCAGTGTTATCTGGAGCTGCACACGGATCACGGCTTCCCTTCATGTGCTTTTTCCCTGTCTTCATCATGTTCTCCGTCTGTGTAATCCTGCCTGTTGTCAACTTGTCACAGCACCACGATATGCTTGCTGTTCTGTCGGATTGTTCTTGAAGTGCTTGTGAGGCAGATTGGGAGACAGCCTGACAGACCAGTTGGTCACACAATGCCTGGGTGTATTTGGATTATGATTACAGTCTGATTTGACCAGCTATTTCTGTCTCTCAGACCTCCTATCAACCTAGATAACAAAGCCTATGTTTTATATTATTATTATTATTATTATTATTATTAGGCTGGTTAGTATATACCAGTATAGGCCTATTAGGTTTTGTTTTGAACCTTTCCGCTTGAGGTCCCAAACTTTGAAAGATACAAAATGGTAGACATTAATAGAACTTTAGGCCTACCTTGTGGACCGTTTGTGTCCATATCGACCTCTCAAACAGTAGGCATGATGTATTACAATGCAGTCTACAGTATGTTATAAGTTATAGTCAATTAAACGAAGGCATTCACAAATAAGGTGGGTACTGTGAAAGTATTATACATTGAATGAATGCATAAAGTATGCTTCCATTTTGTTTTCAGACGTATTTTGTAGATGTAGGCTAGTTAAATCCTTGCACTATTTGCACATGCAGTGTACTGCTTCTAAAACGGACGACTGCTGGCATACTTGGAAGCACCACCACACTAAATGTTCATGACGCGTTAGAGTTGAACTTATCTTCTGCCTGTCCTGTTTGGCTTTACGGTGGAAAACTGCACACGTCTGTGCGAGTGGCATGTGGAGCAGACAAAGGTCATCCAATATTCCATATGCTGTCCTTTAACCACTTGGCCCATTCCCATTACAGAGATTCCTTCTTAAGAGCCTTGGCCCGACTCAGATTGGATCCTGGCCTTATAAGGAAACCAGGCTATTGCTTATCATTGATTGATGATATGTTCCAATTGTTTCTGCAGTTTGGAAGAGTAATTGATTAATATTCTAGATTCTATTTGTAATTTACAAACGAAACGCATTAAACTTTTTTTTTTTAATGTATATAATTTTTTTATTTCTGTGCATAAAAATAGTAATTTTTAAAACTATAATGCCAGAGCACAGTCAATGTTGACCATAAGAACATGCATTAAGCTCAATTATTCTTTTTGTAGTGATAAAAGTTATTTCTTTGACGATCTGGATGGCTAGTGAACACAAATGTTTAAATCCTCTTTGTAAGGGTACATTTTGAAAATTCAATTTCTAATATGATTTATTGTAAAAACAAAAATGTAAAATGACATAGTAGGCTATGCAAGCCCATTAACAGGAAACCGTTGAGCTCAAAGTCCTTATTTGTGGAATTAGAATAGGTTTTTTTTCAATCCTAACCACGCTGTATCTTTCAATAACCATGAAACCATGATTGTGCAATATTTATTACACAATAAAATAGCCATTTCATCCACAATTGTACACTTTCAACACTGTACATTTCAGAGGGACTCTTCAAAGCGAACTAGTGACCTACAGAGAGCTGAGCGTTTATGACACTGCAGAAAAGAAACATCTGATTTATGACTGCCTTTGCCGCAGTAGAACTCTTAATGCAGTGCTGCCCAGGAGCAGCGTGTCCCGTGCCTGGCCAGGGCTTCAGACATGCTGGGCTTCCTTATCTCATCCTGTGCCTGTAGTCCACATGACTGATGCTTGCCAATAGCCTGTAGTCATAGTAGGGCTGCTCGGTTATGGAAAAAGTCATCACTATTATTTTGGTCAATGTGGAAATTAAGATTATTTAAATCAGGCAACACGGTGGCCCAGTGGATAGCACTGTGGCCTCACAGCAAGAAGGTTCAAACCCCGGTTGTCCCACCCTTTCTGTGTGGAATATGCATGTTGTCTGCGTGGGATTTCTCCAGTTTTCCCCACTATCAAAAAACATGTTAGGTTCACTCTGCAATGTGACCAGTGACACTGGTTTCAACATGGAGGTGGTCCCCGGTTGCTGCACAGTGGCTGCCCACTGCTCCCTTGAGGGATGGGTTAAATGCAGAGCATGGATTTTGCTATGTGACAATATAAGCCCATTTACCTTTTCATATGATTTCTCATTGACGTTGGAAAGATGTTATATTTACTGTACCTGAACAGTGAAACAAATGAGTGAAAACACCTGTGAAATGTCTCTTAATACGTTTCATGTTGATATTTCACTTTCACCCTGTAATGGGTGAAAGTAATGTGCCTGCCATTGAGAACACAAGACAAAATAAGAGTTTACTTGCAAAACGTAATGTGCAAAATAAGAGTTTACCTTGATTATAATGTGATTAATTGCACAGCCCTATGTCATAGTGAAGCTCGCTCTTCTCTTCTGATGGAGAGCAGAATAGAGTGATACTCTGGTGGAGAGAATCAGAGTAGAGAGAGAGTGATACTGGCTGGAGATCATGGGACAGATTGGATGGGACACTTCATGTTGCCATGGGCTCAGCAGGGCAGGTGTATTTAATGTATTTATTTAAATAATACCTGGCCAAGACAATGTGCAAATGTGTATCCAATGAAGCCGTTGACATGTGTTGAAAACATGTATTCTACCAATATTCCAGTGTTTTATTTATTGTATTATACTGTATATATTTTTGTTTTTATTATTTAGTGTATTTGTAATATCAATAAATAAATAATAGCTCTTTTTCCAAACCTTATTCTAATGAATGGGTCATTATTATCAATCTCTGCAGAAGCCTGAAAACGACCCATTTGTTTCAATCAGGTGTGTTGGAGCAGGGAGACATCTAAAACATGCAGGTCGGTCGCTCTCCAGGACCAACACATTGAGGACCACTGATTTATAACATCCATAAAGAATATCTATAATTCTTTTCTGGGTCAGAATGACTTGATTGGCCTCAGTGTGTATGTGTGACCCTCAGACCCCCTAATTTCTCTCCTAGCTCGCTGTTGTTTGAAACACCACTGTCGACACAAGTGAGACCTGTAGGGGTATGGGCAGAAAGAAATATGAGCCGCTCGGCGCTCCCTGAGCTTCCAACCAAAACGACTGTGTTTTCGTAACGCGTAGCGGTTTTCCACAACCAATCCGAGGAGCATCCCTTTGAACTGCGTGTGTATACTTCATATTAATTTTCTCCGCATCGGCAATCTCGTCTCTGGGTTTGATGCCCTGAATGCTGACACATCCACATTTCTGTTGAAGATACACTGTATGCATTCTGTTTCTTATGAGCTGATGTGCCCACACGCTCTGTCAATATCTATCAATTCACTCTGGTCTCGCTGTTATACAAGACGCCTCTGGGGGTCAAATGGCATATGTGTGTGTGTGTGTGTGTGTGTGTGTGGGTCGCTATGTATAACCAGTCAGAAGGGCAAACGGTGATCCCTGATAGAGGCAGTAGAGCAGATTAGCTCAAGGACAGAGAGGCATGAGGCAGCTTAAACAGAAAACACTGCAGGATGTTTCAGCAGACAAGCGAGCGGCGGCTGTTGTTGTTGTTTGCACTCCTGACTCAGCAGTATGCCGTTGTGTTGTCATACAGTAGCATAGCATTCACCCTTCATCGCAGTGTATCCCCTTTAAGCTTTTATACTGTGTTTAGGTGCCGAGTGCACGGGGAAATTAAGTGGTGGCGTGCAGCATATTGTGCAAGTCTGTCAGATTGGATAGTCGCTGCTCCTGAGAGTGGAGCTGAAGTCGAGGTGTGAAACGTCTGCAAGTTTCCTGTCATGTATTTCGGTGTGTCAGATTTCCTGTCGCTTGCAGGACGTTTGCAAATCAATACAGGCGTTCTACCCCTGCAGCCTTCGCCCTAATTAACACGCCTCCTTTTTTCATTGGTCCACAGGCGTCTTCGCAACCACACCCGACTGGGAGTCTTTCAGCGTTCCCTCATAAAGACTCTCGCCCGCGTCGACGGACTCTTCGTGCTCCTCCAGGGAGCACAGGAGTAGGTCAGAAAGGAACCGGTCTCCAGACATGGACAACCTCATAGATTTTGAGTTGTCCTCGGGGACCACAGAGCCCCCTAGTGGTGAGGGAGATCCTACGGACATTTTCTCCCCACGGTCAGCATCCCCGACGTTGGGGGCCCTGCCGGAACCGCTGGCCCCCATGAAGCCTTCGTCCAATCACCACCACCACCACCATCATCATAATCATCATCCTCATCATCCTCATCATCCTCACCTCCCGCGCGATTGTGAGGAGGCGGATGACGCCGACGAGAGCGACGCCACGGAATCCGCGGACAGCGAGAACGACATGGACCCGCCCTCGCTCCGCTGGGAGCTGAGACGGTCGTCCTCCTCGTCCAATCACAGCGGAGCAGACGACGACGTGGAGACTGCGGAGAGGAGGGAGTTCATGAAGGCTTATGTGGAAAAAATATTTCACGGAAGGTAACATTGTCCTTCGTGTGTGTGTGTGTGTGTGTGTTTGGGTCTCTAGAGCTCCTTGTGTAGATCCAAGTAAATCCCAGTCTATTTGTATGGGCCCTTACAGTGTAAGTAACTCCAGCCAGTTGTGACGTCATGGCTCTATTGTCCCCTGCCTTTCCAAACATAGCGGTGTTAATTGGTCAAGATCTCTGAATCAAATTGTATGTTGCATTCTGAGGATCTTCTCTATGGTCTCAGGCGGTAAATTAGAGGAGATTGTGAGCATGCTCTCAATGCCGGCTCCAGTCCCGACCCAGGTTATCAGTACAGCCCAGCACACTTCCTGTCTCGCTGGGCTCAATCCAGGAAGAGTTCAGGAAGTGTTCCACTTCCAACAAATGGTGAACTCTAAATACTCAAACCCAGTTGTTGCCAGATGCTTCCCCATAGCAAAGCAGGACTTTTATTATGATACACTTCCTTCTTTTCCAGGGAGGACTTTGACCAAGAGGAAAAGGCCCGATTTGGAGAACTTTGCAGCGGCGAGAACTGCAAGGGAAGGGAGTGGTTTGCCAAATACGTCAGCGCACAGGTGAAATGTTAATGTCAAGTTAAGACAAAAAATACAGAATGAAACGAAGGTAAACTGTCTTCTAATCAGATAACACCGTGTTCAAAGATCTGTCCGAGAGGACAATCCACATCTCTGGCTATTGTACTGCACACCAAATAAAACGAGTTTGAGAGTTTGTTTGTGTTGTTCAATAAGTAGGTTGCATTCTATTATTTACAGTTCCATTGTGTCTTCACAGCGCTGCCACTCCAAATGTGTGAGCGAACCGACTTTCTACAGACTGGTCCAGTCATTTGCCGTTGTGCTCTTTGAGTGAGTCTGTCTGTGTCTTGGCTTTACTGTTCACTCACTGTATCATGCTGTAGTCGAGCTGTACGTTGCGCTAAACGTCTTGTCAAAAACCAACAATTCTGAAGTTTTGGCTAAAGATTGGCATCTGTATTTACGCTGGTCTGTTCCTACTCCTTGCCAATAAGTCCCCATTCAAACAGTATTTTTTTAAATGTGCATATTAATTCGATTTCATCCAAGTTTCCTGACGATAACTGAAACTAAACTAAGAGGTCATGTCACAGTTCGGAAGTGTACTGTATAGTGAACAATGACACTTTTTTTGATAAAGGTCTTCTATGTGCATGTGGAAACGCCCACGCAAACCCGGTCTGTGTGCGCTCTGAAAAAATAATCTGGTGTTTCTGCACAGTCCTGGCTCTGTAAATGGGAACACAAGCAAAGTGGTGCAGACGCAATACACAATAAGATCCCAGCCATTCGATATTTCATGTCCAATATGAGGGGCGGAGCTTCTGAAGGAACACCCTATGGTAGACGGAAGTATTTTAGTTTTTCAAATCCACATTTTTTCTCCAGAATAGCTGAATCTAAATTTTGTATATGCACAGTTTTATATCTGCTGGTACAATATACTGGATACATCTATAGATTAAACATTAGATGCTCAGTATGATTTTACTTCTGCTTTGAACCTGCTAACACATATTGTCTATGAATGTAATGTATGATGTGTATGTGATGAAGAGGCCTTTAGCCCTCGACAGATTTTCCTATGAAACAATAAAGTGTAGTAGTAGTAAGCAGAGGCGTTTTTAGAGTTTGAAGAGATCAGGGGCTTAGCCGAGACACAAACGCACCGAACCTCGAGCTCAAAATACATCTTAAATGCATTGCTGATAAATTTTTCACTGTTCTGCTGAGCGATAACAGGACATTCAGAACTTTATCTGGCAGCAGGGTTGCCACATTCTATTGACAGTATAGGGCACAATCAACTATAAATCACGCAACGGCAGTATGTACCTTACCTTGCATGATTGCATAATACCTGTGCAATCATTGGGTAATTCTGTGTTCCAGGTGTTACCAGATGGATGACTACAGCCCAGCTAAGAACCTCATGACCATGTGTTACACATACTACCACATTGGTGAGACCTCGGCCCATCCCACTAAAGCGGCGTTTTTAACCCTGCTTTGACTCAGATGACAAAAGAGGCAAACACTTGTTGCAGTTGGGTGTTCCTGGCTTGTGGCTAAGTGGATTTGTTTGGGTCACGTTGCAGTTTCACTCCCATCGGTTGTCGCCGTGTCGTATCGCTCAGTATTTTCCCCCTGCATAGATAGTTGACTTTGCAAAGGCCACTTGTTGTCTCTTGTCGCTGTACAATGCATCGCCAACTCTCATTGAAAATGAATGGCAGCTGGTCGCATTGTGTGTGAACGCCGGGGAAAGCACATTGTTGATGCTGTTTTTTTCTTCCACACTATTCATCGTTTTGCCACCATTTTGTTGTTCCAGGAAAGTTTCAGCCCTCCCCGTCGGAGCTGCTGGAGCGTGGTGTTCAGCCGGCGGGCCTGGACTCCTACCTGAACAAGGCCAACTGCTGGCTGACGGGGAAGAAGGATGCCGCGGAGCGCCTTCTGAAGACCACCGCCAAGCCCGACGTCAAGGGCTTCTTCGGCGGCCTGGAGAGCAAGCTGAGGGGGCCGGCGAGCCGCAGGGCGGAGTGAGTCAGCACTCCCCCCTTTCCTCCCCATACTCGTCAGTGTTAGCTCGCAGTGTGTTGTTAACTCCAGTAGAGCTATCGTTAGAGCTAGCAGTGTGTTGTTGGCTCCAGTAGAGCTAACATTAGAGCTAGCAGTGTGTTGTTGGCTCCAGTAGAGCTAACATTAGAGCTAGCAGTGTGTTGTTGGCTCCAGTAGAGC
>JAODTR010068642.1:0-2500 GCA_025399935.1 Amblyopsis rosae
TTTGCTGTGTAGCTTATTGCCCTCTCATTTCCTGAACCTTTGTCTGAAATACAGTAATACTAATCAATTATGTTTAGAAGTACAATTGATTTGAAATATGAGTTATGTCCCTTTGTAAAATGTTTATAAATTACCTGGTAATAAATCCACTTCAGTCATATAAGAGGCAACTTGTGGAATTTGTCCACCAGTCAAATTCATACTCCAAACAAAAAGATGGCAGCATGTTGTATGGTAAGAATGCACTAATGTGCCAGCTCTGTCCTGGCTCCATAAGATGATCATCTTTTTGTTTGATGGCAGTTGGGAGAAGCATTCTCCACCATATGCGCTGGCTGGGTAGGTTTTATTGAAATGAATGTGCGCCATTTGTGGACGCATTCAGTTTTCACAACATTGCCCTGGTTAAAATGAGCACCATCTACCTGTTTAAATCACTGCTTTAATTTAACTTCCAACTTTATAGGGCATTGGATTGGTTTAGGACAGTGATGGGGGTGGAGGTACTTGGAGGTGCAGGGTGACTTTTTTCTAAAAATATTAGCTGTCTATTTATCTTTTTGAGGGGTACTTGGGTTTGGAAAAATATGGAACCACTGGTTTAAGTTTCAAACTCTTTTTACCACTCCACCCACATTTAAGCAAATGGTATCATAGATGTCGTCAGATGTTGTATACTGTATATGATAATACTGTAAATCTGACCACAGAGTTCTGTCTAAACTGTCAAATATTTCCAAAATGTGGTCACACACAGTTTAATGATTACATATTTTAACTGCACTGTTAGGACAGAAAAATTATAAAAAAATAGCATGCTGCGTCACATGGGACCACATATAATAACATTATCATATCGTAAATAGCAGTGTCGCAGTCCTACAGTATCATATGCTGTTATGCTGTGCCAACCAGACACCACTCTGTGTTTCTCCTGAGCACACAAAGTCCTGTATAGCATCCAAACTCCTTTCTCCAGTAATGCTGGACTCGGAGGTTCTCCAAATAGGCAACAGCCGCATTATATGTCTGGATTGTCTGGAGCACACTATACTGTAATGCTTTCTCTCTGGGACCTGCATTACATATAATGTCCCTAATCCCCAGCACAGCATGTCAGCATGAACTGTGTCTGGGTTTCTTCACACCAATGCCACCAATTAAAAAGAAAGAATGAAATGGAAGTGATCCTGAAAGAGAAAGGCATAGTGAGACAGTAAAATCTCTCTTACCGGCTAGTCAACTGTCGGTCATTTGTGAAGGCACAAAGCGGACAAATACTCATGCAGGTATGCAACCAGGCTCACATGATGTGGTGTGGGTATGCTAATGCTTGTGTGTATTCACACGCATACACAAAAGCGGTTGATGGTTTTCTAGCCGAAACGGATGGACAAAATAGATTTGCATCAGGTCACCTCTGGCATTTGTAAGCCATTAGAAGACAATCATATGGTAGACAGACTGCTTTGACTACAGTTCCAAATTAACTCTCATGCCCTTACATATCCCCTCT
Organism: Amblyopsis rosae; assembly: GCA_025399935.1. Lineage (NCBI taxonomy): Eukaryota > Metazoa > Chordata > Actinopteri > Percopsiformes > Amblyopsidae > Amblyopsis > Amblyopsis rosae. Next base: position 1,517 of record JAODTR010068642.1, read on the forward strand.
CCTACCCTCCCCTCCCCTCTCCTCTCGTTTTTAAAATCCATCATACGTTTGGTTCAGTTGGACATTGAGTGTCTTACTTGAAGGTCTGGTAACAAATATAGTACTGCTCAATGTCTTACTTTTACTGTAAGTGTAGGATTATATTTTATATCAGTAATACTTTAAAACAAAAGGATTTTGATTTATTCTTTACATTATTCTGTATTACTCACAAAGCAAACCAGTTAGGTTGAGTATACATTATGCACTGCAGACTATGTAAATACATTGAAATCTGTGACTTTTTATTTGGTGTTTGGGTTACTTTTACAGCTGTTATAGTACAAGTGTATATTTATTGTAACCTACATGGTTAAAAACATCTAACAAGACAACCTTCTAAAACAGAATGTCCCCTATTCGCTGTGTTATATTTTATTAATTAAGGGAGAAACTGCTTACATACATTGGGAAGAAAAATAACATATTTATAAAAACTGATAGTTTATCTGCAGTGTTCATGGGACACAGAGAGCAAACTGCTCATACACACACACACACGCACACACACGCACACACACACACACACACACACACACACACACACGCAGCATCGCGAATCCATTCTTATCTTGTGAGCTTCAGTTTAATTTCGCCGTGAGAATCAGTCTGAAAAGCCTAGAAATAATTTAGACTGTGTCTGAGAAGCAACTGAACTTATCAATAGGCATCGTATTGATAGCAATACAGGCGTGGTTTAGTTGTACGATGCGGTTTTGTTGTGCCGACAGCGAAAACGTCCAGATGCTTCATCCAATCAACTGCCAAGGATTTTTTGAAAGTTCCTGCCCTTTACAAATAGTTTCAATGGACGGCTCCCCAGATGGATCTGTGACTAACAATTTGCATGTCAGGTTAACACACACATGGGCCTACAGTATACAAATGTGCACACATATGAATAACTTGGCATGCACACATTGATAAATCAGTGCTTTCTTTATA
>JAODTR010068642.1:7500-16022 GCA_025399935.1 Amblyopsis rosae
TCAGAAAAAGTATCTCTCTCTCTCACACACACACACTATACTTATGTAGGTTATAATTATTACTGTATTCAGATTCGTGTACACACACACACACACACACACACACACACACACACAGGTAGCAGTCCCTATGTGCTGCTGTGTGAGTGTAGCACGCCATGGTGGAGTATCCCACAATGCCGCGTGGCGCACACTGTGCAGTGTAACCGATCCCACAGGGAGTGGTGAGGCAGCGCTACACAAGCTGCTTATCGATCAGCTAAAAGGTGAGCCGTGCTCCAGCTAAACATCTGACACCCCAGGGGGAGTGATCGCATAGATCCCCCCACCGTCCGGCCGCTCTTAATACCTGGAGCCCAGGGGATGGCGATCGAACGCACAGGTCCTAAATAGGTGTGTGTGTGTGTGTGTCTCTCTCTCTCTCTCTCTCTCTCTCTCTCTCTCTCACCCTTTTGCTGCTACCCATCATCAGCGCTTTGTCCTTCAAACCAGAGTAGGCAGCAAGCATAATGGAAACCATGGCAACGAGGCAGAGCACAGGCAGGTATTGCTGTGGCTGAGTGGAGGATGGATGGATAGATGTATGGATGGATGGATGGGTGGGTGTTAGAGGAAGAGAGGAGGACAGATGAACCATATGAAAGGTGTGTGGGTGAAGAATTCTTTATTTCTCGACGTTACAACACCCTCCCTCCCATCCACGCATGTGTGAGAATAATATAACGCAAATACACACACTCACACACACGTGTGCGTGTGTGTATTTGCGTTATATTATTACACAACACAACTTACTTGAATACTGGTAGAACCTAATGGAAGTATACGTAGGACTTCCAGTCATAATATCAGTTGGAGATGCAGTTGAACATGAATGAGAACTCTGTGGGATTTTCCCTTTCTTGTCTCAAAGCCTAACCTACAGCAAACTGTATTTGTTAGCTGCTACATTTAGCTCAACACAATTAAGATCACTGCAATGGCAAGCAACATATTATTTTCTCTTGCAAAGCTGCCGCTATAGGATGCCTAATAAATGTTGTTTGGCAAATGTTATGGTGTATTAGCTGCTGTTTTTAAGGCTCTCTCAGATGTTAGACTGGCTTACCCTGGCAGTAACATGGAATTATACTGTCAACTTTAAAACAAATGTCTTGGAATCAAATGTAGGATTAACAGAAAATTATTCTAAATTATTCATTTCCTAATCCCTCATCATCTCCCTGCTCACTGTAAGTAGCTGTGAGCAGGTGTGTTATGCATAATGACCGTGAATCCCAACACAAAACACATGCTGTTGTGTTTGAAAAATGTACTGGAATATATGAACTGAAACATTTGAGGCATGCAAATTGTGCCAGACAAGCCCCTCTTTCTCCTATATCTGCAATATATAATCCAAACACAACAACACTGAAGTGAGTCTGTATCTGTGTATATATGTTTGTTTGTGTGTAGTGTAGTTAGTGTACAGTGTGTGTGTGTGTGTGTGTGTGTGTGTGTGTGTGTGTGTTAGGGGCAGAGGAGGTGAGCCTGAGTAACCAACCAGGTCTGGCACAGTTCAAAGATTCTGGCTGACATTGACAAGCAGCATGTTGATCAGATTTTTGTTTTTCCGGTCTCTCTCTCTCTCTCTCTCTCTCTCTCTCTCTCTCTCTGCCACATTGTCCTGCAGTGCTGGATCACAGAGTGGCAGGGAAGAATGCCTGTCTGCACCAGTGTGCACACACAGCAAACCAGAGAGGAATAGTGTTGTATTCTACTTGTTCCTTGATGTGTTTTCCTATTATACTTCCTATATTATACATATATTTATATATTATAGATTTAAGGCATACTTTGTCATTTTTTATGACCGTTTCTATATTAAGCATGTCGTTTAAACTTAAATTGGGTAATATGCCAGGGCAGGGTGTAGAAAAAATGGGTATCCATAACATATGCACACAGAAGGGGCCCCTGGGCATGCAGTCTTCCGATAACTGTTTTCTATTTATCTTATTTTACATTATGCTTAGTTTCTCCACAGATATAGCAGATTTTCTCACTTCAAAATAATGGAATAATAAGACCAATTTATCACTTGGAACTGTATCAAGTTTGATTTGATTGTGGCAAGCTAGAAGAGAAAAAGATGTTGATGAATCAATACAGTGGGGTCTGTACACAACCAGAGAAGAAACAGTCTAATCATCCAAAACCATGCAGAATAATAACGTGTCTGATATAACTGATACAGTCAAACGAGGGACTCCTAATCCATCTCTATAGCATACAAGCAGCCGACCTATAAAAACCTTGTTGAGCTCAGCCATGAACACATACACAGACAGCGATTATAAGGGATAGGGGAAGACATTAATGAAGGAATGTGTGTATGCTGAAGGAAAACAACATTCATATAAAAACATCTACCATTACTGTGCTTCAGTATTTTAAACTAAAACATGCCCCCAAACTGAATGTTCGCCATCTAGAACTGACAGACACTGTCATGTCTATTGAGGATTTTTGTGAGTTCCTGTGGTTCATTTTGGTGGATAACAATATTTGCTAATGGATTTTTTGTTGCCAGAGGATATACCTTATACACTCCACTATCCCCAACAAGCCTCTCTCCATAGCACACTTTCATTTATTGTAGTGCCCTGCTGAAAAAGGAGTATTGCAAGTGTTAAAAAGAGACGTACTTGTTCATTTTTACAAGAGAAACCTAATGGACAAAGTAGTTTAATCGGTTTATTACTGGGATAGAACTGCAGTGCTGGCACTTGTAGTCTGGCAGCCAGTACAAAAGGTTATAACCAACTGGAGGAATTTGATTAAAGGAGTATAAAAATCCATCCTCCAAATTATTCTGTTCCAATAAAAAAAGCTTTAGACCAGACCTATCTGCATTATACCCTGCCCTGCAACATTTACATCCTGTTAATTTATCAATTGCTTCAAAATAGGCTCTATATGTGCCCTTTTTTTTTGTCTCAGAGTTATGACCGCTTTATGCCTCCATAAACAAGTCATAAAGCCCAATTGCTTTTAAACATCCCAAATCCAATGTTGACGCATTAGTCATCTTATCTCATGCCGCATACATAACCTCTGAGATTTGCACGTGTGTGCATGTGTGTGAGGCAGCATCTTTAATTGCCCAGGTAACACAGCCAGATGCTCCATCACCATGGCCATGGTTATGGCAGTAATTAAAAGCAGTAAAATATTCATTTCAATCAGACACTCGCAAGCCACATGTATAATTAATGCTCAGGGGAAGGACAGGCAAACTTTTACCCCCCCACCGACACACATCCCTCCATCACTGATTTCCCTATACATGTCAACCAGGTGCACTGTGTGTGTGTGTGCGTGTGTGTGCGCGCACACGTTTCAGAGATGAAATTTAGACATGGAATTTGTGGATGAGCCACTTGGAGCGCTCCTCCTACGGGAGGTCAGAGGGCAGGCAGACAGCATTCTGGGATATTATTCTGCCTCCTACTCAGCAGATGTGTTGTATTCCTCTATCCCTAGCCCCAGGTCTCTCTGAGAGTGTGTGTGCTGGGGGAAACAGCATCTAGAGAGGTGCCGGGCTGTGCACGTATGTTCTGTGTGTGCGTGCAAGAAAGGTTCCCCTCCTCCTTCTTCTCATCTGTGACTGGGTACCTCCTACAAACGCTGATGTGGATGGTGGATGATGATATACAGACAGACAATAATCAACGTAATACCGACAAGCACATTTGACAATACACGTCAATAATATAGTGCTACTGAATCGTATTTGCAATATCTGCAGCGTTCCTCTGCCTGATCTCAAAAACCCGCCTTTTTGATTCATCTCATTCTCCCAGGTATCAAGTGCTTTAGCTTGATTAAAGCATTCTATGGCACGGCATTGTTTAGACTTCACCTGATAGCTCCAATTAGCCAGAGCCTGGTGTGTACCCAGGTTGCACTCATCACAATTACTTGGTTGGAAAAGAAGTGAAGCATCTGTTAAAGCCCATTTCACCGTTTCACAGAGAGTGGAAGGGGATAACACTTGTAACAATCTCCATTAGAAATAAACCGCATTGGACATTTTTAGAAGTCTGAGAAACAGGCACACTATGGAATAGTTTAATTGTCTCAGATTACAATAATGAACAATATCGTTAAAACATAATGACGGGAAAACTGGCATATGATTTCATTGTCAAATAAATGCAATACATCTCAGTATACAATATGTTGTCTTTCATATGAAAGTCATTATCTAAATAATGTAATTAATTTACTACAAGATTGGAGTGGGCCACAATCTACATTTGCTTTGTCTTCAACAAAGTTTTAGTCGAGATATGCTATTAAGTGTACATTTTATACATTCGCTCAAGAGCAGCCTCATATTTGACGTCTACGGTGTTAAAAGTTGACAGAACGCTGTACTGAAGTACCAATCTACTCGTTTGATTGGCCAAGGTCTACAGCCATTCCTGTCTCTGTGGACTTCCAAACTGCAATTAATAAATTGCATGCCGGTGGTTTCCCCCAAGAGCGTGTTTTCAACACACACACAATATAAACATACAAAATTTCCTGCATCGGGTCTTCATCTCCGTTCATCTAATTGGCTAGTGAAAAAGGAGGCCCAGCTTGCTGTTCTTATGCAATCTTGCACAGGATAATGAGTTTTTTTTTATCCACCCCAGAGACCAACCAACCTCACACACACACTATCGTCACAATATTGTGTTTGACTCCACTCCTGCGCTCTGTTGTACATTCACACCCATATTACTTCACAATTTATTCTTCAGAGAAGAAATGCTATGTCACCTGATCTTGTAAAGAGAAACTGCCACAAAAACCATTTTGCTATCCAGACAATTTATTTTGAGGTTGTCACTATCTATATTCCCTTTGGCTTCTCTTTGCATACTTTAGACATACATAAATGCTTTCACTATAAATCTGATAACTGAAGGCTTATTTTTAGTGGTTAAATAAAAGCGCAATACTTTTAATTCTGATGAAAGTGCTCTCACACAGAATGCACTACATGTTAGTCAATGATAACAAATCACAAAAGGGCAATACATTACACAACTATTATAAAAGGTTAATCACAATGAAAGCCTGTGTTTCAAAAATTATATTAAGTTTGCTACATTTTATGTAGTGAGCATAATATGACTGTGTGTATATACATAAAAAAAGATTTTATTGTATAATGCGTATGTGCTTTACAATACATAGAGATTAAACTGCTTTATAGGCCATGGCAAAAATTCCAAGGCTCCAAGAGTCCATCTCATATTAACGCTAATGCATTACAGTTCCTTAAAGGCAATCATTTCACAGTATAACAGTATAACCGGAAAATGTGGCCACTACATCGCTTTATATGAAAATGTACAGCAATATGGGCAGCTATTCTTCTTATTCCTCAACTACCTACCTTGGAATCCTGTAAGTAACCCAGTGACCTAGGTCATTCCAGTGCACAATGCGACAGTACTTTTAAAAACCATCAGCTACCAGTCAATATGGTATAAATAAAACCTGGAGCTACCAGCTTGTCTTCATTGCGTGTATCAGTCTGGAACCCCTCAATTCAAAAGTGTTTGTCATCAAGGCAGTGCTAATACATGTCAATAAAACTTCCGTACACACGCTTTACCTCACCCAATGAGAATGCTCAACATCAACTAGAGCGCCGGTGGAAACAAAAACAATCAGTACGCTATAGATGTCATCTTAAGAAAAACAGCTGACCGGCTGCTGGCTGTTTGACTGTTTTCTACCCGGTCAGCAAGCCCTTGTGAATTCACGGGTTCCAGACCGATACAGCGAAAATAAATTGGAGCTTGTGAGATCTGAATAGCATGAGGCTAACTCTGCGCCCTCTCTTTGTTCCGTGGGCAGTGGGTGAAGTACAGTGAAGCGCTCTTAAGATAGGAGGCAGCACAGACTTACAGGCTTGGCGCACCAGTTCCCCACGGACAAGCAAATTCGATTTAAGGCCATTCTTTGTAATAGCCCAAAGACGCCTATACTCTTTATATAATTAATGCAGTTAAACTAATGGATGTACTCTACTTGCATTAAATATGTAAATGCTGTGAACCTTTGTTCTACTGATTTAAGACCAATTGTTATTTTTCTATAATGATGTCTTCATGCCATTAACCTTAATGAATGAACTGTCTTAAAATGCGCTAATTTATGTTACGTTTGACGAGCTGATAAAATAAAACACCATTGCACTGTTGCTCCAATGTGCAGTAATGCTCTATCTTTGGAATTTACTACAATTCTGTCTTGCACTTCAACAGTACAGGGCTGGGGCTACTCTGCGGATGTCCTCAGTGTATACGATTGCGTAGCAACATACAATCATGCACGCACCAACATGTGCGCACACGCATACACACACACAAAGTGCTTACTCTTGTCCATTGTGATAAATAATGCACATACTAATGTTCTAATATATGGATGCTTTACTAATTAATTCAGCCTGCCTCCTTTCGAGGTCACCTAATTGTCAACATGTTAATATGCCGTCTTTGTAGTCACTAGCCGCCCCAAAACATTCTCTGAATACACTACAAACACACACACACACACACACACACACACAGTCAGCGGCATGTTGCAGCAGAGGAGTCAATTAAGAAGCAAACCGAGAATACAAATGGTCGTCGACGACGACGGCAAACAAACAATCTGTAACCCTGTCAGCTAGCTAACCCATCCACCACTCAGTTGGCCTGCTGGTCAGCAGCTCGAGGCTACAGGAGGAATCAACACCCCTGCCACCTGGGGCTGGAGACCCTGTGGCGGTGGCGGTTTGCCGTCGGCGGGGAGGAGAGACGCGGGGGTCGAGGTGGCAAGCAACTGGGCGGGTGGCTGGGGTGCCAGGCCGACGTCTGAGAGCGGCGCTCGGAGAGCCGCGGCCAGTCCCTCGACGACGAGCGTGCCGGGCCTCTGGAGCATAGGCAGAGGTCTGAGCGCGCCCGGAGCTACCGCTGATACATGCTCCCCTTCCTCCTCCCGACGCTTGTCCAGCAGCGCACGGACACTCTTGGAGAAGACAGAGCGAGGGTCTGCGGCTGGAAGAGCGGGGCAAGAACAGCCCGCCCTCAACACCAGAGCCTAGAGGGACCAGGTGTCGAGAGGGAGAGAGAGACACGAGGTAGATGCAGGTTGGACAGGCAGGCACACAAGTATAAAAGACACACAAATAAAAGAGGAGAGGATGAGGTGAAGTGGGAGATAGACCCCATTGTGTTTAATCAACCCCACGCGGTCAGACGAGTGGGTGCGTCGCGCCACAGACGAGGGCCTTTCCTCGCAGTTCCCCATTTCACCGCCCTTAACAGGTACAGCAGAACGCTTACACCGGGTGCCACTTACAGACACCCACTCTGAGCTCTCTCTCTCTCACACACACACACACTTACACCATTGTGTGCCTTGCGTGAGGAGGCTGCGTACACTAGCCATAGTCCCTGGAATAAGAACAGAGCAAGTGGAGCAGGGTTGGGGGCACACTACAGGACGTCACATTGCCAGCTGTTGATTCTAGTGCTGTTCATACATAGTGCACGCACGCACACACACACACACACACACACACACTTGACAAAGGCACTTGATGTACAAATAGTTGTATAACCATCTGTTCGTCTGTCCTCTTGGAATGGCCTTCAGTAACAGCCAAGGTCAAACATGCTGCTGTTTAAAGGGTACCAACCTTCCACCTTAACGCTATGTCGTATTTTATTTGTCTTATTTCTCACACATACACACACTGTTGTGATTGTAAATGCTAACCCTTAGAAAATGCCTTAAGAAAGCATTGATTGTTTCACAACAGTGGGAGCCGGCCCAGCGTGGGAGCTGAGGAGATCCAGCCGTTTCAGGTAGTCATCTAAAGCCCTCCAAGCGACATGGACCGTTCCCCACCCTCAGTGCCTGCACGTAAGTTGGTATTCCAAGTCCCCATATGGAGACATATTAGTAAGATGAAAAATCTTCAATAGGATGATAAATATTCAATTATGGCATTAAAATGCTTATTTTTTTATTGTCTGACAAGATATTTCTTACAAGAAAGAGACTGAATATAACGCACGACCTTGAGTGTGCTATTTATTTTCTACAACAGTTTGACAAGCACATTATATTAATTAATAATAGCAATACGCTTTTTTTTTTATTTGGCTCCGCCAACACAAATTGTCCCGCAACCATAGTTTTAAACTTCTATCAAAGATATTGGAATAATAACAACAGTCTCCCTGGTTCTGTGCAGGCAAATACGTGGCTGGACTGTCACCAAGCAATACATAAACATCATATATATATATATATATATATATATATATATATATATAAGATTTTATATATATATATATATATATATATAGGGCTGTCGCGGTGAAGAAAATGTCCTTGCGGTTGTGACAAGTAGTATAAGATTTAATACGTTATAATTCATTTTGAAGAAATAATTCATTTGGGAAGCTAATTTCATT
>JAODTR010068653.1:0-16020 GCA_025399935.1 Amblyopsis rosae
CATTATCTGTTCTCAAGCACTGGGGGTGTGTTAGCAGAAGGCGCTGTAAGGCCAAAAAGGTATCCTCAGCTGAACATTTACTGGAAAATGTACGTGCATTTTATGAGTTATGTTTTCACTTTAAATAGATGGTTAAATAGATGGTAAAAAGCATTAGATTGGTTACAAAATAGGGCTGTGTGTGCAACACGTTCTCATTCCTAACTCGTCAAAAATTGCAGCTTGGTCAATGGCTTTTCCCGTCAATTTCTGAAGCGTTCAAAAGCCTTTGGCGTCGTAGGATGAAGACTTCGGTCACTGACTGTTACGGCAGAGCTACGGAGTTCCCACCACCGGTTTATTTTTAGCTATATGGGCATGCAATCGCAGCGCAAGTATTAGCTCCTGGTTGTAGATAAATTTTAACATGTTCCTAGCGACTAATTTCGCCGTCGGTTAAACAAAATTTTTAGTTTAGACTAGTCGATTAGTTAAAAAATATCAAACAATTCAAATTGATCACAATCAGGCTTAACATTGTCAGCGTGTGTATATATCCCTACCTGCTGTTTTACAGTGGGTGGAGATCACGTTTTGGCTTTCACTTTCTCCTAATTTAAAAAAGAATAATCTGACCGCTTCATCTTCAGAAGATGAACAGCAGTAGCCTACGGCACAACAGTGCCAACATCTTTGTTATTCACAGGCAGCGGGACGAGTTATGAGCGTCACGAGTGTTATGAAACTCTTCACTTTCTATTGATTCTGTATGACTATCGGTATTGGCTGTGCTGAAAACGTTAGCTAAATAGCTTACCGTAGCTAGTTAAGCCTAGCTAAATGCAATTTGCCTAATTTAAACAAAGGTAAACAGTCAGAAACCCGATGGCCCGATTTTTTACGATATTAAATGCAGTTGTACTGTAAGGTAAATGCAGGTTGTTAATCCAGATTCGTTTGGACCATGCATGACGCTGCGCTGCAAATTTCAACACAGTCGTCTTCTGCGAGCAGAGCTAGTGGCAACATCAAAGTTTGCCACATTTAGAGCAGTCCCAGCTCCCTCCCTACTTGGAACCAAGAAAGCATGGAAAATCAAGCGCTACCAACTACACTCGTAGTGTCAACAGATTGTTTTGCGTGTTTCATCTGCAGGCTGAGGTAGGAGAGACTGATTGAGCCACTACTTTAAAAAAATTTATACAATAAAATAGACTAGTATTTATGGTACCGACTAGCAATTATGGTACCGACTAGAGATTAGTCGGTAAAAACGATTAATCGTTTAACCGACTAATCGCGCACACCCCTACTGTAAACACAAACAAAATGGTGCAGACCGCACCACACAACAATCTCCCAGTTTTAGAAAAACGTGGGGGGCAGAGCTTCTGAGGGAGCACGTTATGGCATTGAGGGGGGAGGTGATTTTGTTTTGATCGAGTTCAAATATCAGCAATCTTTCTAGTTTCTACGCAATGACTGACTGTTCATTTTGTTCCTTTTAAAAAGCCAATTTTGACTGTTAGACTTTCTTCTGAGCTTCAGAAGAAAGTATTTCTTCTGAACGTGAATATGAAGCCATACTGTACTTTGTTAAGTGAAAACTGTTTTAACACGATGCTTGATGAACATCTTCAGTATAGTATGGCTTAATGTCAGCTTGCTGGGTGTAGCGCTAAAGGTAAAACCATAACACAGCCATTAGTATTTACTACAGTGCAGTAAGTAAGGCTGCTGCTCAAATGCTGAACACGATTTGAATAGGCCAATATAACACAGAGGCAGAGACACAGGAGGGGGGGTAGATAGGTGGCACCAGGCTTAATGGTTACAAGTCTTTACTTTGATATATGGCTGCTCCTCATGTCATGGTAGAATATGTAATAATCCATTGCAAACTACAATGAAAATCGTATGGCTGAAAGGATTGCACACCTAATATAATGGAGAAAGAGAGAAAATTTATGGCAGTTTTGTATGTATTTTTATTTGTTTTGTTATGTGGAAATATTAAAATGAAATATATACTGTAGAGACAATAATGTACTGTATTTATTTTGCTGTCTTTATTACATTTCAACATGCAAATAAATGAGGTTCATCTGTCATTGACACACCTTCGACTATTGGAAGACTGGAATCAGAGAAGTCCTAGGTTTTAGGACCCGCTTTGAGCAGTGCACACTTTTAAAGCATTGCTATAGAACAGGCTTCTTGACTTATTTTTATGGAGGATGGCCTCCTCTGTTTCAAAGCGTATGGTTTAGAAGGTCAGGTCTGTCATTATAAATGCATACCAAAATTCTATGGTTTCATAACTAATAACTCACTGTGACAATTTTTCACTCAAATGAACACACAAGTAACAGAATCCGATAGCTAATATGTGTTGCCCTTTTATTAAGTATTATACTCACATAGTTGATACTGTGAATTAGTCTGTGCATTACATTCATGGGCCTTGCAGAGCATACTATAAACCCATTCATCATACATTTCACAATCGGGAAATATTCCCAGCTTCATACACAATCTGATAAAGCACAAAAAGATCAATAAATGGATCTTTCTGGCCAGTACCCACAGAGGAAAATGAGTTGCTGTCACGGTGTGTCACCACACCTTCGGTCAAAGCTGCGGGCTGCTTGTCTGGCAAGCTGGGTAGACACACCCTCTTTGCTCTCGGCTTGGGTGCGCTATGGAAACACAATGGATTGGCAGCCAAATGAACCGCCAGTGACTTATGCATTATTTAGAAAAGGAAAATGTCTGTAACATTTTTGTATGCTTTAGCATGACTCGATGATAATGACAATTTTGTATAGTGAGGTAAGAGTACAGTATATTGAGCCTCGCCATCCTGAACTTTTTAAGCAAAATCATGATGATATTTTTAAGTGAAGCTGTTGTGAATTTTCAAGCAGGAGTCTTTGCTCTGTATGACACTTATATCTCATAAAATAGACAGGGTGATGTCATCCCAACTCATGCAGAAGCAAGTAATGGGGGAGGAGGGAATTACATTAGTTAATGGACCAATAGGAAGCAGTGTGGTTGAGCTTTGTTAATGACCTAATGTTGGGTTTAATGGCTGGTCGTTAATGACAGATGTTGCGGGATATATAGGATTAGGAGAATTGTGAACTATTGCATGATTTATATCTAGTCTGCCTATATGGATCTCAAATGCAACCATCCCTTAGAGTACCCTGACATATGAACCCTAAATACATAATTCACTACATAATGGACATGTTGCACAAGTGGACAAATGGACAAGTGCACTTACAGTACCCCTACCACATGAACAAGCTGGTGTTTTTAAAGCACTTCCTGTACCCTCCAACAGCACATCCTATGATGTCATTTATGACACATGTTTATTTCTATGTAATAAGGAATCATTGAATCATTACTAATTATAAAAGCAAGATTCATTTACAGCCAGATCCATTAATAAATCATCTTGGAATATGCTTAATTTATTCTGTCTGCAAAATATATCATATTATATCCATAATCTCTTAGATAATTACATGTTGTTTACTGTATAGTATTGTGTGATTTAAAGGTATTGTAAGTAGGGATGTTCACGGTTAACTGCTCTTCATCTCTAACAGTGACCGCCACGGTGACACCCCCCCTTCCCCCCCAACTTTTCGAGTGAAGCTTATTTGTTAAAATAAATTATTATATTATTATACACACCTGGATCGCCAAGAATCTTGCTATGAATATAACCTAACAAGCAGTGCCCAAATTAAACTATTTCTCAAAGGCAACCAGATTAAAACCCATATCGCATATTTGCGTGTAGAAATATCGATTGTGCACGCAACACGCACGTAAATAACTATTTTCTTTTCATGTTCGGGAATGTTACACACTATGGACCATCGGAAAGAGCGCTTTCGCTTTGTTCAAGACATCGTATCTGCCTGCAAATGTCAGCACAACTGGCAAAAACATCTTATGAACACAGTGACACGAATTCCGTTTTGCAAATCAGAAAAAGCACACTTCACTTTACCTGTGACAGTTAGTTGATAAAGATTGGTCTGGGTACATCCAAAAAACTTTTTAAAACTATAGTCCATGACCAGGATCATTCTAAGAACGTATCAATGGTCCTCCATTTTGAAGACATTATTTCGATACCAGACGGCGATACGTTGGGGGTTGTAGTTCTATGATAGGTCGGTGGCGTCTTATAGACTTACATACAGTCTGCAAAAGACTACACTATCGCAAACTCATTTTCCCGTCTTCCCCGGCCTAAGAGGAACATTATAAGGGGTCAGATGTCAACTTTGGCCAATCGCAGCTCTTTCTATTCAACATGGACTTCAAGTTACGTAATTTTTCACAACAAACGGGGCTGAGATTCAATTTCTCAGTGAGGTATAATAACATTTGCACTCACACAGAGTGTAGATCAGTACATATATTAATAAAATAATAATATATATATAAGCAAACAAATGTCTATGTATAGACCTAAACATGCATAAAACTACCAGACATATTTCAAAATTGATATGTTCACTCACAATGCCCTAATCATTGACAAATATACTCATCAGATGTTGTATTGTAGTCATATAGTGTAAAGAAGTTGCAGATTCATAATTCCAATAAAAGTATCCATCAATATAAATAGCATTCAGTCAGGCGAAAATAAAAATAAAAAGATGTTTATGTTGTATTTCAGATTAATTTAATAAGGAGCAGTGTCATCCACATGGAATATTTAACCTGAATTGGAATCTCACAGGGGTTATATACATTTTAATACCAAAATGAGCTTTGTAACTTGTTCAGAACTGCAAAAAGCCTTTGAAGATGGCAAAGGGCTTAAGAGGTTACCGACAATAAAAATTGTGACCGGTTGATACTAGCTGTTATAAAAAGTTTGCATTTTTCTGCATGGAAAAATAAATATACTGGAGTCGTGTCTGCCGTCACACATCATTACCATACGATCTGAGCGGGTAGCTATTATCTGCTGCAGGTCTTTTTACAGACTGCTCACCAGACTAACCTAAATCTCTCACAGCATGTCGGCAAGTTTTGATTTCGGAGTAAGAAGTGACAAGCAACTGAGGAATAGGCTATAGCATATAAGCTATTATGCTAGTGGCAAGCCTACTGCACAGTACAAATGAACACGGCACCGTGTCGGACCGCTTGTACAGTTCTACAAGCGGTCTCATGTAAAAGTGCTGTTCCTATACTGAATATCAGCACTGCTCAGCTGTGATTATCTCCGGACATTCTAAATATAACTGTATAATATTGTTGGTTAATGGTAAATGATTGGTTAATGAGCGTCGCTTTTCAGTCAGAATTTTCCCCCCAAAATGAGCATCCCTAGTAAGCAATTGTAAGAGATAATACACTTTTTGTCAAATTCACCAAATATCTCCCCACATTCTGTGAGCTAAATGTTCTCTGTGCATGTTGAAAAAAGAATCTGACACTTCTACACAGCCATCGCTTTGTAAATAGGAACACAATGCTGCACACAACAATATCCTAGCTTTCACAATGCATTTCTATATGTGGGGGTGGAGCTTCTGAGGGAGCACTGTATTGCATTAAAGGGAGAGGATGTATAATTTATGCTAATATAATTTAATATTTTACAATTTGTATTGAAGAATCTGAAGCCAGCTTTTAATTCAACAATTATCAGCCTAATGAAGTTGTCTCCCTCATTAGCAATATCATAGACTTTAAATGATTGATTTAATTGAAGTATTTCAACAATGATGAAGTGGAGATTACATGCAGACACAAAACCTATTAAAAATATTGCCATTGTTCATAGTATGTATGTAATCAAACATGTAACACGTAAGCAATATCATTTCTTAGTTTGTGTAAATGTCTTGGAGTTTATAGCGTGCACTGTCCAGCAGACACAGGCACAATGCTTCATAATTGTAAATGTTGTTTGTTTTGTTTGAAACTGCTGGTTGCTGCTGTTTTGGCCAGGACACTTTTGGAAATGAGATTCCTAATCTCAATAAGTAATTCCTGGTTAAATAAAGGTATACTAATAAAATAATAATAATACTAGCCAGTGTTGTGGATAAGCAGCTCAGCCAGTCACCAGAGGAGAGGTGTGTAGAGAAACGGTTTTAACTGCCTTTTCATTGAGGATAACACAATATCTCTACTATTGCGAGATATAATCTGCCACTTTATGTTAGTTTGTAGTATTGTAAAAAGCTTTAATGTAAACTAGAACAATGACCATAGCTAATTCACAGCACATTAATATTCTCAATAATGCATTTGAATGGAGAACCCTATGTGGAGAGCAAATCAAGCAGTCACATGCTAAGAAGTGTGCTGCCTGCCACATAACCACATTTGCTTCAACTGCCTTAGGATTTAGTGCAATGAATGTTTTCACTCTTCACCTTCATCCCTGACATATGTTTGCTTTGTACATTCAAACTGTATATTTGTTTCCAGTTGTATATGGCATGATATATATATAAAACGGAACCCACCCTTCCCTTCTTTAAGCCCTTTTCCCTCATAATCCTTTAAAGGTTTAGGGAAACAGAAACTTGATCCCCGGGTTGCAAGTCTGCACAGGTATCAAGGCCTACTCAGTATAATTGTGAATCCAGGGGAAACAGAGCCTGCATTTCATTCAGAAGGCATCAAAGGAAACCTGACAAGTGGGACTGCAGGCAATGTATTATCCCTGTTCCCCTTCACTGTCATCTGTAGGTGTGTCTGGGGTCGACCACACAGGATGTGTTGCAAAGCAGCCTCATTTATTCTGCCTAGAGGCAGGCAGACACCTGCTAATATTCATCTCTCCAAACATGTTATTGGTTTTTTAATGATAATAGACAGTACCATTTTTTTTGTAAATAATAGAGTGACTGCCTTTTCAAAGACACACGTTCAACATAGTTAGACATTTGTTTTAAGCATGTACACATTTTCACAACAGTGTGAATTGAAAGCAGTGTTTATATTTAATTGTAAATACTGTACACCACTGTGCACTTTGAAGTACACACTGAAGAAATCCGAATATTTCAATTCTATTGTGTGGTGTAAGAGACATACACATGCATTTTGTAAG
The DNA here is from genome assembly GCA_025399935.1 of Amblyopsis rosae. Classification (NCBI taxonomy): domain Eukaryota; kingdom Metazoa; phylum Chordata; class Actinopteri; order Percopsiformes; family Amblyopsidae; genus Amblyopsis; species Amblyopsis rosae. Next base: position 7,094 of record JAODTR010068653.1, read on the forward strand.
GAGATAACAATTCAGCCATTTATACCTTTCAAAGCTAGTAACAAAAAGCAGGCATGTTAGGAACATTATTTTATGGAACATTATTATAATTTTTTTTTTACTGTCTTGACAATTTGTCTCATGAGACAAGCCAAAAGCATCCTGAGACCTATAGGCACAAGAAATAACACATCACAGGTAATAACATTAGTATACTGTATATTGGCCTGCTGTTTTTTAAATTGAAAATGTCATTGCAATATATTTATCACATTCCATTCTGTGTTTTATTATAATAATGTAAAATAAAATATAATTTATTTTATGACCCAAATATTATAACCATACCTATGGTTGGCATTAGGAAACATCAGTGTATATTTAGGACATGCCTAATGGATTCTACAAAAGCACATTGGTGGAGAGATGGCCACAGAGCTCACAGCTGTTTGGCATTGTGCTCTTAACGTATCTGTTTAGACATGTCAACAAAAGGCCCTACGTGAATAGGATGTAGTTCAAAGTATGCTGCCAGTTATAATCAGGAATATGATTGCACCACCTGCTCAGAGAATAAAAGGCTAACTCGGAGAAAGATTATCTGGCTGTATGTTCTAAAAACCTGTTCATCTAGTTGCTTCAAACATAGAAACATTATACTGTATTGGATCGGGTTTAACTGTTTAATTCAGATAGTTATATGTTCATCAAAACAATCAATAACGTGAGTTATGTGCATTGTCAAAACAGCACATTAAATTACTAGTGCCTTTCCTGTAAATTAATCTCACCACAACTAGAAGTTGGAGAATTCTTCCACTTGTTGGGACTGCAAATAAAATATTAAAATGAATGACATCCTTTATTTTGTCTTATTAACAGACTTGGCTAATGGCTAATAAAAATAGTGTTTGCGTTTAATCTAAGAATTGTAAGAAAGTCTTTGATTTCCCAATGCTTAGACAAGGACACTCAGGGTGTCCATTGTAGGAATCTGGTCGTTCCTAAACCATCATTGGTCTAGCTGAAGTGGCCCTGCCTGCCTCTCACCATTGAATCTCTATGCTAGGCTATTTGCTCTAGTCTTTATTATGACATATGCCATGGTGTCTCACTTCAGCGCACAGCGTTCATGATCAAAGCTGTGCCTGCTTTGTCTTTCACGGAGAAAGATGTGTAGCACATGGATGGGGGCGGGGCTCTGGCTGTGGGGTATGCGGAAAATGAAGGGAGAGGTGGCCCACGGCAACTGATTTCCTGTGTGAATTTATGTCTGAGCTGTCTTCGCTTGTCTCTACCCTTTATGCATTAAGAGGGGTCCCTTTATCAAGAATATGAAAGTGCCTCCTGCATCATTCTCTTATTTGTGTCTATCCATAGAGAGAGATGCTTCTTGGCTTTGACAATATTTTATAAGCCCTGTGTGTGTGTGTGTGTGTGTGTGTGTGTGTGTCTCTGATTCCTTCTTACAGGGATGTGTTTTATTTAAAGCCACTTCTGAAATGTTCAAAAGGAAAGTGTCAAAACTTTGTGTGTTTGTCAGTGTGATGTCACATTGATCGTTGATGTTTGGAAGGATTACCTTATCTTAGCATGCAGCAGCGGCTTTGTCTTCTTCACTAATTTAACATGAGCTATTCATTCTCATTGTGCTAGATGGGAATTTGGACTGATAAAGTCTTTCCCTAACAGACTCAATCAAAGTGTTCTAGGAGACCTAAGTACAGCTTTATGTGAAAATTCAAAAACGGCCTTTTGTATTAATATAAGTAATCAATTCTACACAGGATAGCGGGAGCACTCTTTTCTGTGTATATTGAGTCGGAGAGTGAGTGCAATTTCAACTAGTGCGATATACAGCTGTGTTGTTTTTTATATAATATTCGTGTGTTCAGTTCTGCTTGTAATGCACTATCATGCTGTGAGTGTTTCAAAAGTGCCATTAGAGCACTTATGGACCAATATCCTGCAGGCTACTTTTAACTGTACTACTGATCAGATACTGAATAGACGTTGGGTAACTCATATTCAAAAGGGATCCTATTCCTGACACTAGCGTACACTTTAAAGGTATCCTTGTTCTGAGGAAATAGCACATTAATTCCCCTATTGAACAAACTCTGCAGTGTCTCCAGTTTCTTATCTGTTCAATTTTTTTTGCTTAGACCAGAAACCACATCTAGCTTGTGTTCACTGAGGTGCGAGAGACGCTTTGCTTCATTACACCAACACATCAAAGTAACACCAGTAGCCTACAGCAGCTAAATCTGTATGACCATTTTAGGTGGGCCAATTGGATGGAGGAGATAAGTGCCAAAAACGTAGGTCTAATGCTGTAGACAGAATCCAACAAATTTGTTTGGACACAGTTCAACCTTTCCAACACATAATACAAATCAGACAACATTTAGTTCCATTTCAGTAACTGCTTACTAAACTACATCTGTGCTCAGTAAAGATTCAAATGTACATTAGGTGTCACGAGTCAACCTGGCCCCTCTCCTTGTTCCTTCCCCTCTATTATGTGTTAGTGGATATAGATGTGTGGGTGATTGGCTGAGTATTTTTAGGTGTATCTGAATATGTTCACCAGGCCTGTGCCAGTATTGTTTGTACACCCTTAAGTAAAGTTCCACATTAAGGGACACTTTCGACTGTGTTCTTTTTGACCTTCCTTGTGTGAAATTATGGCACATGTAAAGCATATTAAGCATGTCTGTGGTGAAGATTGACAGGATGACAAGCTGTTGTTGTTATATAACAGTAATATTGTAGTTTGCAGCCTGCTTTGCATAAGGGTATTGCAAGAATTCTAAGACAGCATATTGTTGGCTGTATCTTTCTCCCACGGACGTCCATCATTGTTTACTTTAATAAAAGAAAGCATGGCCATTTACTGTCTGGGTAGACTGTGCCACTTCCATTTATCTAGATTCCTGAACTGCAAGCTTTAAATGCACTAAGAAATGTAGTCATGCAATAAGCTCATATTTTTGACCTTTTGCAACAGGCACCTTGCACAATCTCCTCCGCATTCCACTTCCATCTCATGTATATTGTTGCCGTGTAACTGTTATAATATTAACTAATATATGTATAGCTGGAAAGTTTTTATTTAATTTGTATTTTCATGATTGTTTTGTGAAAAAAATCCCAAATGAATGAAACAAGGATGTGTGTGCATGTAAGAGTGGTTGCTTATGGGAGTGGGGTAAGGGAAAGGGCTGGTGATTGAAGCAGAACAGGGGAGAGTGAGTGCGTGGGTGCATGTCGGTCCTTATGCCTCATTCTGACACTAAGGATAGCTACAGTATAGTGTCAGAACCCGGGATGAAGATACAGTACGTGTCACAAATGACAGTACTAATGCATTGGGGCGAAGTGGGTGGGAAAAGTATCATTACAGAAATGTATCCCCCTAAAAATGTACTCTTTTGTGTTTTTTTAATGGAATTTGCCAAACAAATACAAATAGTTTGCGATCATCTTAGTGGCATTCACAGTGAAAATTGATTTTCTCACTGATGCATTATGTCAGATAACCTTCATAGAAACTAGAAAAAAATCATATCTCTCTCTCTTTCAGTGAGAGGATTGAACTCCATTGTCGGCCTCTATGGAGAAACACTTGAGGTGCCATGCAACAGTGGAGCTGCGAAACCAAAAGACCATACGATAACTAAATGGAAATATGTAAGTTGTCTATTTCTGTACAGAGGTCAGTGCATTGACAAGATTAGGTGGGCAAGACTGAACCACGCCCTGTCTCTGTGCAAATTGTGTGCACCAGACCGTGCACATGTCTGTATCCTCATATGGTGCTTTTTGGACTGATTTACAACAAGCTGTTCTATTGACTGTTGGATCACAGATGAGATGGCTACTGTAGATACTGTAGACTTTATTTATATTTAAATAAATACATTTATTTTATACATTATTAATGTTATTTATTTAAATTAATGATTTTAGGGTTATTCTAAGAAGTGCTATTCTTCGTTGGGATGATTCACAAATAATTACTGTTGTTATTGTCATTAAGTCCTTTCATAGGGCCTGACATAGCGGCGCCATTATGCGCACACACACACACACACACACACACACACACACACTACTACTAAAGGACACCTATTGAAAGCCTGGGCTTTATCGAGTCTAACGACAGAAGAAATCCAGGAGCTTCCTCAGCGGTCCATTCTTCTTCTGATTGACCTCTGGGAGTACTGTACCTGGGTGCCCTCCACCTGGGGGCCCTCTACCTAGGTGCCCTCCATCTGGGTGCCCTCCACCTGGGGGCCCTCTACCTAGGTGCCCTCCACCTGGGGGCCCTCCATTTGGGGGCCTTCTATCTACATCTCCAGAGGGTAACCCTCGGGGTGGAGGTCTGTCGACGTAGCGGTGGCCAGGGTCACACACTAAACCACAGACATACACTAGCGATGCATCGATATATCGGCGGTATCAGATGATATTCAGTATGCATAGTACTCATTGACTGCTATAGGCCTGAGAGGACCTTCACCAATGCCAATGGCCAATGTTTGTGTGTCACATCAATCGTGCTCTGCCGTTGGAGAAGATCCAGTTGGTGGTATTATGACTGGACACAGCACGAGCATGGCGTAAGAAGGAAATGGGTGCCGTGCACATGGTTCTATTTCAAATACATGTTAAAGAAAATGGTAGCCAGATATATTCACCTTCATCCTGTCATGGTCTATTAATATACTGTATTTGCCTGTTCAGTTCATCATAAGCAATACCATTTGTATTTTGTGCCCATTTTGAACTAAAAATTATTTGTACACAGTAAGCTAAAAGTCAAATTAGCTGAATTGCATCATTAATAATTTGCATTTTCTTCAGTCTTTACTGATTAATTCAAACATTGATCAAAGTTGACCCGCTGACACTAATGCTGTAAACCATTTTTGAACACAATAAAAGGGATAAAAATGTTAATTTCGGCCAATTTTTACACATGCCTGTATGTTGTTTGTTTCTATCTCTTACTGTGCAATAGCACAGTTAGTCTTCAGACAGTTTCAAATATGTTGCCATGCGTGCACGAGTGCATGTGACAGAAATATAACACCAATAGTAATCAAACAATCGATTTTCTCCCAATGTAGGACAAAGGAGAAGGTGTGTCAGGAGACCTTATGGTCAAGCGGAATAACATGAATGCCTCCGTGACTGCAACCGACGAATACAAGGGCCGTGTCAGCATGGCCGAGAACTCTAGCCTGCTGCTCTCTGCCGCCAAATTAGCTGACCAGAAGACGTTTACCTGCATGGTTGTGGCTGATGCAGACATAAAAGAATATCCTGTTAACGTAGTGATACACAGTGAGTACAAACTGGCACCTGTCACATCACATCCGAAGGTTTAAGAAAGTGGATATTAACATGAAACCGGTGCATTCTCTCTAATGATCTCATGTATGGATTGCAGAGGCTCCCTCGGGCCTGGACATCTTTAAAGAAGCTGCGGAACTAGAGATCGGAAAAGTAACCAAGGTGGGATGTTCAATGATGTACATAGTTTTTATTTACATTATTTCAGGAAGTCAACCGTCAAGGGATATCCTTGATGGATTCTGGAGACATACCAGACCATGTTACTTTGGTAATGAGCACTTTGAAGGGATTCTCATGAATTAGTAAACAGCAGAATCCCCTTACTGCAATTAAAGGGCCCAAAGGAACCGAGAGAGGCTTTAGAAATGATTTGGGTTTTTCATGGTCTGTTGCTTAGTCCTCAAGTGCTACAGAGGCACTAAAAGACCACATTTGCACAGACATTTGGTCAATTGAATAGATTTACATTTATGCAAATACATACAACAAGGATTTTATCCCTCAAATACTTTTCCAAACTGAGTCTGTGTATATCCCACAGCTGGGACGATGCAGTGCACATGCTGCCAATCCGGCTGCCAACATCACATGGTTTAAGAACGACGGACCTCTTGTGGCGAATGGAAACGGTACACGCGAGCTCACACGCTGTACAACAGAACTGTTCTGTGCTTTACGGAATACATATTAATGCATGCAGCCGTTTGAATCTTTCTGCTGATAGGAATCATTATCGCGGCATCAGTGCAGGTGGACCCTGACACCGGCCTCTCGACCACCTCCTCCACACTGGAATATTCCGCTGTGAAGGGGGACGGCGACGCGTCGTTCACCTGCCGCGCCCAGCACGCGGTGGGCGCGCCCCACGTCTCCAATGCACTGACCTTCACCATCACCTGTGAGTTCCCAGACTAGCTGTCAGCAGCACACAGCACTTTGTGACCTGTTAAACGGATGCAAAAGTTTCCTCCGGCACAACTTTCTACCTTTCGCCCGAACCAGCAGCATTCAAGTTATGCTTAGGAAGGACTTAATTGAAAAAGGAGAATGGCTGCCGTATAAATCATAGTCATGCCAGTGGCATGTGCTGTCTCCACTTAGTGCCCTGAATAGACCATATTTATGCCAGAAGACTGGCATTAACAATTAGCAATCAATTTGAGCAGGAATCCACACTGAGACCTCCAAGGCCTATGGTGAGAATGAATCTAAAACATGTAGTATATCCACCTAAAGACGGCTGTAACCCTGGGATACCAGAGAAATGACGGTGGTCTATACATCTGGGTCTCCGAATGCCCACTTAGTAGCGAGGGGCGAATGTTTCCGCACCTGTCGCGCCACACAGGGGCATCTTCCTTTCTCTTATGTCTTTATTATGCCTTTCTTCTTCCCACCGGCGCGCTCGGCACAGACCCCACTGAGAACATCAGACTGCGGGTCATTCCGGAGGGACCATTTATCGAGGGAGACAATGTCACACTGCAATGCGTGGCAGATGGCAACCCAGCACCTACCAGCTTCAACTTCCACATTAAGGTAAGCTCCCATCAGTGCATCCCTCCGTGTGTTTTCCGCCCACGGGACATTGGTCATGTTTGTCACGTGTGCCACCGTGCGCATGGTGTAAACGTGTCTTCGCGCCTTTGAAGGGCGACGTGGTGAAAGTTCAGAATGCAGACACTTACACCATGACGGACGTCAGCCGCGACGCCACCGGAGAATACAAGTGCTCCCTCATTGACAACGACAAGCTGGAGGCTTCTACAAGCATCGCAATCAACTGTAAGCAAACACATCTCTTTAACACAGGTGTTACTCTAGACCAGGGCTATTCAACCCTGCATGTTTTACATGTCTCCCTGCTCCAACACACCTGACTTTAATGAATGGGTCGTTAGAAGCCTGATAACAAGCCGGGATACATCTTATGACATGACATGCAGGGGCAGCTGCCATCCAGGACTGGAATTGAATAGCCCTGCTCTAGATGCTGGCAAATGATGTTCAAGAAACATGGTTTAAGTCAGTCAAGTCATGATACATGAATTAATGATTCATCTATGAACATAATGTCATTGCATTGATTTTAGAATGTGCTCTTCCTGCCCATTTCCTGGTTGGAAGTGTGGAGGCTCTACAATGCGGTCAATGAGTGTAGCTTTAAGTTTAATACATCCTCTTTGCATGGATATGTCCTCCATTGTAGACCTGGAAGTGAACGTAAGCCTTTCAGGGAACATGTTGAAGAGCGCCGGTGAAGCTTTGTCTCTGGTGGTAGACATCCATGCCTCTGGGGAAACTAAGGTGTCATGGACAAAGGTAGGATTGTGGCTTAGTCTAAATAAAGAGTTGTGCTACATACAATATGATGTTAAAATGGAATTATATTTTTGCTACAACATGACTGTTACTTCCATTATCTCAATATTAACTCCAGACCTTTGCCATGAAATTATCCCTCTTCACTCGATAATTGTCTCTACTGGTAGATTGCTATCAAATGGCTTGTGTGAATATAATTTAAGGTATATTCTATGTTTCACAAGTGTGAATACTGGAGTAACTACCAGTAGAGATGATGAACATGTTTGTAAGCACAATAGAGGCTTTGAGGAACAATTTGTGGATGATAATACTGATTCTGTTCTGGTCAGCCAATGGATATATTTTGTTTAAATGTTAGCTTGATGAGTTAATATTGAGGTAAGGAGGCTTTAACAAATGACAAAATCCAATATGGTATTGTTTCTTTCTGTCTTTCTTCTGATCAGGATCATGTGAAACTTCACAAGCAACCCAACTTTGACAATCTGACGTACTCTGATTCTGGACGCTATGAGTGTGATATCGCCATGGGGCCTCTAAGACAAAAGGCTTCTTTTGAGCTTGTTGTCCAAGGTAAGGACCTTGGTGAGATCTCTAGTGATCTCCACAGTCGCTACCCAGCAGATATATAGCAGATGGGTTCATGTTCTCGGTTGTAGCTGAGAAGGTGCATCTTTGTTGCAGGTGCTCCAGTCATTAAAAACCTGTGGAAGCGGCGTGGCGAAGATGGGCAGCATAAGGTTCTGATCTGTGAGGCTGAGGGCTCTCCTAAGCCTGCTGTTTCTTGGAGTGTCAACGGCACCTCGGTATGCAGACACACTCATACACATACTGTACACATATTCATGCTAAGCGCAATGAAAGTATTTCTTTAATTTGAGGTTTATTTTTGTTATATGAATATGTGAAGAATGGTTGAATGGGTCCAACCATTACATCACCATTTCTACAGTTGTATAGGCCTGTAGCATACCTGAGGTTGTATATGCCTGTAGCATACCTGAAATTTCTTATTGTAGCATAGACGTTTTCCATTTTTATTCAGGAAGAATAATTTACATACATGTCTCAATGGCAGCCCTTGCATGTTAGACTTCTACTTCATGGTTTGTTTGTCAAGTGTTTTATGGGAGAAAACAGTATAACTTACACGGGTGTAAACCTGGTTCATTACTCACTTGTCACGGCTCCCTCTGAGTCTCCTCCCCCTCGTGGCTCGGGCAGACTTCGGCGCTCGTTATCACCGAGCTACTAAC
>JAODTR010068674.1:0-16019 GCA_025399935.1 Amblyopsis rosae
ACGCCCTGCGTTGGGAGCTCGCTCCACGCCGGGGGTCCGCAGCAGCCGCCCCCCTCCGGCCAGCAGTGCCAAGACGGTGGTCCGCAGGAGCCGCCCTGCATCGGGAGCCGGCCTCACGCCAGGGGTCTGCCGGAACCGCCCCGCATCCTTCAGCTGCCCCACGACGAGGTCTCACCGGAGCCCTCCTGCGCGGGCCAGCCGCGTCACACTGGGGTGCCGCCGGAGCTGCCGTGGGTCAAGGAACGGCCACTCGCAATTTGACCTACGCGATTTGAGATTTGCGATACAAAATTTGTTCATTTGCTTTTACCGAACAACATATAGTTTTTGAAACAATTATAAAAAAATCTCAAAAGTGGCTGTGGCTCGCTGTCTGTGAGCTGAGGGAAAGTAGTCACAACCACTTTTGGTTTAAGGAGTGGGAACGAGAAACAGTGCATACCACTACAGACTCAAGTCTTGAGAATGATTTACAGTAGATACAATTATTTGTTATTTTTTGCCCTGCACTATAGTTAAACTATTTAATGGGACACAACATAAATGTTAAATGGGTAAATGTGGAATTATCATTATATTGACAAGAAAAGACAGCAACTTAAAAACAGTCTGTTTCAGCGTTGGAGTGCAGTCCTGGAAAATCGCCTTCCCACACATCACAATCAATGGTGGGAAGTCACATCAAGTCAAAATGCTTGGCATTCTGGATAAACTCACCGCAGTCGGATGAATTGTGACACAGAGTGTCTTGTGTAGCTGATTTGGATCGTGTATCTCAGTCTTGCTGAGATAGATTTTACGTCACAATTGAGTATATCAGGAAGGCAAGCAGGTGGTGTCAGGAGCCATAACGTTACAGCCAATCAATGGAATATATGGAGATAATATGGCAGATTGAGCACAAAGGCCATTGTAAGGTGTACAAAAAAATACTGAAGATGCGACCATTACATGTGATTATTTGAATCTCAAAGCCAGCATTGAGTTCCATTCATGAAAGGCCACTAAAGCACAGTCAAGTGTGATAGGGAACAACGGCATCAAATATTGGGAAAAGGTATACAGTTAAGGTTTTAGCTTTAAAGTCACTGCTCAAATAGGATATCCATTTCCATAACCTTATGTTATTTTCTGCTGTGATAGTGGAAACAACCCTAGTCAACATAAACCACTCAGATTTATCCCTGGAGTGACTGGAGTTTTATTGTAGAGGAATCACATATAGTTTACAGGTACAGATACTGCATACAGTATGTACGTTGTCTAACATAAGATAGTCGATTTATGCTGTTTTGCATAATGTTTTATGCTGTAGGCATGTCTAAAGACTGTATATACTGTAGATGTGAATAAAGGACTCAGCCAATCAAACAGTTGTGAAACTAAAAACAAACAAAAAATGCACACACACACACACACACAATCTCCATCAAGATAATTGGCCCTTCCTTAGTTCTCCTGTACTGTGTTGAGTTTGTGTGGATTTTCTCAACTGATACAGGACACATATAGCACTGCATGCAAACACACACTTCAACTAATACAGTACACATATAGCACTGCATGCAAACACACACTTAGACTTTGAAAAACTTTGCAGCTCAATAGTGCATTACTACGGAGCCCCTTGGGGTCATGTGGAGAAAAAAAAAGTTATGGTGGAAACAAAATGTATAGCTACTGTATATTTTGCGTTCCCACGCTATAGTTTTGCATTCCCTCACAATAACGTTTGCGTTCCCTCGCAATATGTTTTGCGTTCCCTCGCAATACTGTGATTCAACAGCTACAAAAACATTATAATCTTGAAATTAATCCTGTCCTTCTCTACATATTTCACTAACTACAGATGGCATGCGCTGTTTTTAGGTAATTTAACATAAGACAATGTAAAAACAATGTAAAGCCAATAACATAAGCCAGTGTAAAATGGATATTAATAAATAGCTAATTTCAGTACATGAACTATTAACATGTGGACAATCAAGCACAGCTGCAGCTGGTGACCAGTAGAGTTTGGTGGAATTCTTACTTTTCTCTGAATCCCTGGATCAAGTGGTAAAGGTATTGTGTTTAATGCTTCAATGAGTAGTCAGGATCCCTGGGTGAAACTCCTAGCCTGCTTTCTCCCCACCGTATCGCTCTTTGAAATGAGAGTGAATTTCCCCTGCTTCAACAGCCTTGCTAAATAGCGAACTAATAAGGCCTGAGAAGTAGTGTGTCAGGACTTTACCCAAGTGGCTAGCTGAATGAAGTTAACTTTTTAAGAGACAACTTGATGTATTTATTTTCTCTTTCGTCATCGTTGCATTAAATCTGTTGTTCTCACACTGTGTTTTCCTTATATCTCTCATTTGTACTCTCTTATTTGTGTTTCATGCTTTGTGTGTTGTTCTTTACTTTGTGCCATGCATAGCCTTTCCTAGTGGTGTGGCGTAACAAACAAAAATAATGCAGGGTATAAGGAAAATAGGAACCACGCCTGTCTGGCATCGGTGTGCTAAGTAGATCCTTTTTTCACAGGTGTGTGAGGGATTAGCAGATAAAGGAAATGTTGACTCACTGTCTGCCTGTTATCTCCTCGCCATTGTTTGTGCATACACGCTTGAAGTAAAAATGAAAGCAACATTTTGTTTAAATCTAGGATCATTTTAGCAACAACACATAGTAATAGGCGATTTGGTTAAACAAGAAACGTTCAAATAAAAAAAGACATATTCTATCTTTGTTATTATCACGGACGTAACGTTAAATGTTTTGTATGATTTGACTGATCACTGACCCAGATACAATTTTTTTTCTTGCGGTACCAAAAACAGCAGTCTGTTTCTGGCAGGGGATACAGTTTCGGTATGGCATGCGAGTGCGTCTTTATCAATGACAAATGTTTAGGTTAAGTAAATCAACACAACATTATTTAAGAAGCCTATTTCTAATTTGTTTACGGTTTCTGTACAGTATCTTATAATAATCTAATGTAGTTATTGATGTGCACATCATTGATAATATGCCTGTCCTGCAGACTCAAATTGTTTATGCTATGGTAGCCTGCAGTTACTTTATCAAAAAATTGATTTGGCAGATTTGGTCATCTGCAAATGTTGAACATTAAACTTTTACTTACAGTTTGTGTAGCCTACAATACTGGCGATCGACATCAGTTCCTTGCCTTGCATAATTTGCTGATACTGTAGCTGGCCATATCCTCATAGGGGCATTGCCAAACAAACTGTGTGCAGTAATCTACACAACATACGCACGTTTCTCTCATTTGCCTGTTTAACCGCCCTTCTCTCCCTTTTTTAGCCAATACAGACCAGGAAGCTAAGAGTCACATCGACATTGCTAATTCCAAAAACAACTAGAAATACTTTATTTCTTCTTTCTATTACTTTCTATTCTTTATTTCAATACTTTGAAATAACTCACACAGCAGTTCATAAATCACTGTTAAAGGGATATAAGTTAGTTGACCTTGGGGAGGTGATGTGCTGGACATGTCCCTCCTAGGGCTGGAGCTCATGGCTGGGTGATTCTAGGCACCCATAGGTAATCATAGCCTTATGCGGGTTACCTTTCAGCTTTGGGCCAAGTGTCCATCAAATGGGATATTTATCAGAGCAATTGACTATTCGCGACTAGAGAATGAGTAAAACAAGTCACAAAGATCTCCTGGCTATAAAAAAACAAAACGGGCAAATAGCGTGATACTGGAGAAAATAAACCTATATAAACACGCTTAAACTTTAGAGAAAGTTAAATGTTAAACTAACTTGGTAAATAAAACAAAACGGCAATGGCCTAACGGCAAAGTTAGCGTTTTAATACTTAATGCGTCATGCAGGTAGGCTACACAAGATTGAGAACAAAATAACCTTTTACGATTTTGACCCAGGCAAGGATTTGAGATCTCACGCTGGCTTTTATGAGAGGAAGGAGGGGCCAACACTCGTCGAAATAGGGGAGTGTTTTAGGGGTGTTCCTATTTCTAACTTAGACATTTTTGACTTTATAATGTAATGTCTAGGTCTGCTGTCAACGAACATATAAAGAAAGGAAAGAAACCTACTTCATTCAATATTAACATGGAAAACAATAAACATCTGGGCCTTTCTCTTCTGATTGAGGTGTTAATGTGGTGCATTTTCTTTTGGGTTGGGCTTTCAATGCTATAGGGACCATGTAAACGCAGCTAATGATAGCTGACCGATGTCTATGGCATTTCTAACAATTTACACAAAATGTATAGCTAAATAAACATGTAAGAATTGTTCCAAACATGTGTACAGTAGTTATATATAGAAGCACCTGTGTGTTTGATGATGTGCCCATCACTTCCAGAGATGATGCTTCTTCGTGGATACGTCTTCCCACTACCAGCCTTTGTGTTCCACGGTGCACTGGGGATAGCACACTGTCTAGTTCAGCTGCTGTTTGACACACTGATGTGACAGATGGTCTGGTAGTGGCTTTAACCAATGTTCTCTCTAAAAACTTTTATCTCTGTTTTTTTTTTAGATTCTCTCTCTCTCTCTCTCTCTCTCTCTCTCTCTCTCTCTCTCTCTCTCTCTGCCAGCCTCATGGAAACTATTGAGAATATTTTAAGATCTTGCATAAGTCAAACTGCATAAATAGCCCCACTCATTTGCATCTTTCAGTTGAAGGTCATACGCAGCTTGTTGATCAATAAACACTTTTAATTAAAGGTGTTAGATTTTCACCAGGCTATTCAACCAGGCTGGTTGGCTAAATATAACATTGGTTCTTGTGATAATAAAGCCCATTCAGGAAGGCCACCTTAATCAACAGTATTGCCCCTGGGAATGTGTTCTTGTGTCATGTTGAGTCCTTTAAGCCGTCCTCTAGTCATATTTGGTTTCCTGCTTTATCACTCAAATACACATTAGCAATGCCAGCTAGAGATGTAAGCTTTCACAACACTGCAAGCTACAGTATAGCAACAATAATGTAATGTCATCTTTTTAACCCAGGAAGATATTTTTTAGGAAGGGGGTGACGAAAGTGTCAGAAAAAATATCTAAACTTTTAAGCCTGTACAACTATACTTGATTTATTTAGTGTAATTACTTTGTTAATACTAAAAACGTAATAATTGTAATACAAAATATGACGCCATCTTCCCTTCCTTCCCACCCTTGAACCCCGCTTCCGCGCGCAAAAGTCATGCACCAATGGAGTAACAAGGCAACAGTGGGTCTCAATGCAGAGTGGTGAAAGCGGGCCCTTAACAATAATTGCCTATTTTAAAGCAAGCTCTTTCTAAATTTAACCCAATTTAAACGGAAACAGTGAAATGTACTGCAGGAGTAGCCTAACCGATAAGCATTTAGGAAATCAGGGATAGGCCTTATATCAATAAGCTACATATGCATTGTCAGAAGGCTATGGATTATCATCTCCCAAATCAAACATCAACGATGAAAGCTGACGTGGGCGCACCATGACAAATTAAAACATTATTGGTGACGGCGCACCGGCATTGACAAATGAAAAGTGCATTGGTTTATCAATAGTCAAATAGTAAATAAATTGGATGAAGTTAAACTTACTTCATAAGAGCACACTCCAGGGTTGCTTTATGCTTGACAAGTTCAGTTGCTGCTCTGTCCCATTGAGCTCCGTACAGTAGGCTAGTTAAGTTTTAATACATGTCATTTTCAAGAGGACCACACTGCTCAAAGCTACGTAAATTATCTATTTTTAGAAGCTTTGCATTTCAGCTGCCTTTAATTATTTGTTTCTGATGGCCACTTTCATGTTTTTAATACATTTCTCAATTTCTGCATTTCCCGCTCTTGACATTTAACAGGCTACTCTTGAGTGATTTTGCTATGCAGTAGTCTACGCATGTCATTATCACCATATCCCAGAATTCCACTGGTCAACTCCACACATTTTAACATAAAATTGATCATTGGTTATTAAATCCAAATGTAACTAATAATGTGACTAATAATGTGACTATGGAGTAAGATAACATATGTGTAGCACACAGCCAGCACTTCCCAGAAATTCCTGCAGTTCCTTTAATGTTGCTGTAGGTGTCTTAGAAGCCTCCCTGACCAGTAGGGATGTCCAGTTCTTGGTAATGTCTCTGTTGTGCCGTATTTTATCCACTTGATGATGACTGTCTTCTTTGGAGCTTTGGAAGCTCTCTGCGGACCATGGCTTTTGCTCTTTGATGCAACTAAGAAAATGTCAGGAAAATCCTACTATAATAGCTTAACTTTATTTGTGATTAATCAGAGTCACTTTAAATGATGGGAGGTGTGTAATCACTTGTATTTAACAAGTGATTACCAGGTTATTGTAAGGTTTTTATTTAAAATTTTCCCCCCTCAAAGATTTCAGTTAGTTTTTCAATTTAAATGTTCACATTATAGGTCACATTAAAGGTGGAAAAAGTTTTGACATGATTTCTTTGTCTCATTCTTTTACATCATGGCATTTTAACAGGGGTGTATAGACTTTTTATATCCACTGTAACCTTTACACAACAATATTATGTTAAGTCTACATAATCCTTTATTGCAGAAAATATATTTGTTATGACTTTAAAACTGAAATAACAAACAAATGTGGAACCTGTTGACAGTACTGGATTAAGTAAATCAAACACTTTTTTTTTTGGGTGACAGGAGTCCTATCGTTAGCAAAGATCATATTATTTTCAACATGCAATCTGTCTAGAACAATGATTGGGGCGATACAATTTCCAGCTCATATTTCTAAAGCAAACCAATAGGGTCATGTGAGAATGTTACAGTAGTTGTTCAACTCCCTGCCTGTATAGGACATATTTAGAAAAAGTATGTTTAATAAAATGCAGGGGAGGTGGTAAACCTCTGCACATCTACGTTGGAAAGCAAAGTGCTGCCCACATAGAGCTTCAAAACAATGCAGAGAAATCCTGGGAGACACCATCACGCCTCTCCAATGTCAAATATTATTGCGTATCCTTTGTTCCAAAAAGATCAAAGACCTCTGGAAAACAGTAAATGTAAGACCCAAGTGATAGTCCCCACCCCAACCTTGAGCTGACACCCTTCAAAACTAGTATGCCAGATTCAAGGATGTGCACATAAACACAGTAACTTTATCCTGCCTAATAATGCATGATAACTCATTGATCTCATATAGAAGCCCATTAATATCAGCTCATAGTGCAAGGTGATGATGATTTTTTTCCTCTGGAAGGTTTCATATTTTGGATGTTAATGAGGAAATACATTTCTGGGGCCAACTTCAAAACATTGCTTCAAAGCATTAAATTAATTATCCCTGTGGTGCGGTGACAGCTTCGATTTTGCACTTTAGATAGAAGGTGTTTCCAAGATGCAGTGGGGTTTGTCATTGCCCCAATAATTCAGGAAGCTTAAAAAAAAGTTATTTTGGTGTATACTTTGCACAAATACTTATTTCCCAAAAACATTTTTATTCTTCAAAATATGTTTTATCCCCATTGCATTTTGAGACATTATGCCTATTATACATAATATCAATATTCTAGTGGTGTGCATATCTCCCTTATAAGAATCTGATACATAGATACATACAGGAGTAGGCTACGATACTACGATTTTTATATGGAACAATTCGTTGCAGTCTGATTTGTTTAATGTTCATTTTCCAATATGTAATAAAATAAGCATAAAGTGGGATTATAGAAAGGGGTTTAGCTTAGTTTAGTTGAATTGTGCTATTCTTGTCTTGATGTTATAAATAGGCTAAATCACTTTTGTAGCCTGTATGTATACTGTATGATTAAATTTTATCTAGTATAGTTATTTGTTGAAATACTAATATTTATCTGTGTCACGGAGTTAGTTGGGGAAGGTTCCATGTATGGTAGAATGAGAGGGGTGTTTATTGGTTCTGGCATTTATTTAGTTTAAGTTTTACACAGTTTAATAAGAAATTAGCAAATTTTAAGAGAATAGTGTAGTTCTGTAGCTCTGAATGGAGTGTAGAGTGCAGTGTACAGTAGCTCTGAATTTAAGGCAGTACAGTGTATGTACATCTACATATACACAACTATTGGTCTTCATCAACAAACAATCATCAAGTAAGAGAATGTATAGTACACTGGCAAACCATATAAAAATCATGCTACTCCCTATCCTTCCTTTCTCAAATTATATTCACCAAACGTTTCTATTACTTACATTAAGTAGCTAGAGCAGGACTCCTGCTATACAGACCATTTATATTGAATTCACTTTGACTTTGAATACAAATGACACTGCTCATGAATGCCCCTGGCAGGGGATTATCATGCATTTGGCATATTCAAGATGTCACATTTTCATGAACGTAAAGATACTGATTAGGACACATGGGCTGGTATTCACAAAGCATCTTATGGCTAAAAGTAGCTCCTAACTTGCAAATTCAGGAGAAATGCCTAAAAATAATGGTTGTGTCAGTCCTAAATGTAGGACCCCTATATTTTTTGTCTGAGAGTATTTCACAAATAATTTTAATGCTAAAACTAGCTCCTAAATCTGTGAAAAGTTGAGAGTCCAGTACCCATAAGTCAATAGGAGCAACGCCTAAATGGTTACTGCAAAGTCAATGATCCCCTCCAGCCCCATTATGCTAGTGTATTGAGTGCCCAAGGATACTGTACACCACTGAAGCCATACAGTTGTGGTGGTGTATATAAAATAAATTAAATCCTTATCCTTTTTGTTGCTAATGTGTGTGTGTATATATATATACACGTCCGATGCATAATCCAAGTTAACTAGTTACATTAGTCTATTTGCCTACTTTGACGACCATCATGAGGCTACCAGCATTGGCAAATCCACTATAATCCTCTATTCAATGCCCCACCCCCCTTACTGTTGCTATAGGCATGCCTGTCACACCCAGGTCCGGGGGTGTGATCAGGCCATCCTTTATGAAAATAAGGGCACATTGCCATTAGAGATACTATTAGGTAAACACGTCCTCCTTTGAAAAGCCTGAATTGAAGCAGACTGTCAAATACAATTATGTGAAATGCCTGTTAATCTAATTCCACATAGAGAAGTCACACTGGCACCAGTAGTCTATTTGACCATGCAGACATCAAATAAGTCTACCGTGCTCTAAATACTAAAGATAAAATACTCCACTGTTGACCAAAAACTGCAAACTGTATTTACATAGTATTATTTTCACACCAAAACACTAACTAGAAAGAAAAATATGTGCTGTGACACTCACGTTGGAGGCTTGCTAGAAAAAGCAACAACCAGCAAATATGCCTAAGTACCCCCTACCCCCAATGGCCTGTACTGTACAGCATGTACCCATACGATTACCTCGTCAAGGTCAGAGAGAGGATCTCTTCCCGCCTTTTTGTAATTGTTATCTTCCATAACCCCTGCATCTCCACCACCAAGCCACCTACATGTGGGGCTCAGCTGGAAGCAGATACAGTGTGATGAGGCAGCTATTTAGCCAGCTCCTGTCTGATCTCCACCGCATGATGCGAATCAGCATAGAGGTGTTCTGCCCTGTTCAAAGGATGCTGCATAGATTATAATTGGATACAGGAAGCCACTCCATTAGTTATGACATATTTCCTGTCAGGCAGTGGAATGGACAGCCCCCCCCCATAGTATTTCGTTATCTAGGTGACAGATGAGGCAGAGAATGAAGGTCCCCGAGCTGCTTGGCTCAGACCCAGAGATGGGATATGCCATGTGTGTGTGTGTGCGCGTCAGCAGGATTGGATATTGGGAGCAAGGATCAGATCTGATATGTTTCAGATTGGTGCGATGATCGTGTCAGGTGTTTGATGAGCTCTGCAGGGTGCCAGGCTGATGAGCAGCAACTCACAAAACGCTCAAGGTTTCCTGCCTGTCATTCACATGCCCATGTAAAAGTGGTGGTCAGGAGAGAGTTATAGCTTCTAATTATTATTGGTCAAAGTCACCCGTGGTGCGACAGGCCTGAAACACAAGGTGGGAGCCAAATGTTCCTGTTGGGGCGTCGTTATAATGATCTCAATCATTTATGAACAAACAGTGTTTCATTTCTTTCATAGTTCTTTATATTCATTTATTATTCAGACACCCAGCAATATATTTATTTCCTGAATAAGAATGTTGCCCCAGAAATTTTATTTTTTCTGTCTGCTTAGGTTTTATGTCCAAGTATTTGTATTTGTCTATGTATGACGTGCATGCAAAATGTGTTTTAGGGGAAAATAGCACTTGTCAATATTATATATTGACTTCATCCAAGGTGTTTTTCATAAAATATAGTTCAGAGTTTAACATGTAATAGAATATTAACCACAAAAAAACTCCTACATCACATTCAACACTGAAGGGGGTGCCCCCTATTTTTAAAACTGGATATCACCATTGTTGTGGAGAGGAGTAGCCACTGTCTGCTGCTGCTAATGGGAGTGGGGAGTGAAGGCCCTTGGGGCCTGGCAGCTTGACAGCCCAGTGACTCCTGTAGGCTTCTGTCCAAGGCCAAGGGCTTTAACTAGACTCTCTCCCTCAGGTATTTATCTCTCTCTCTCTCTCTCTCTCTCTCTCTCTCTCTCTCTCTCTCTCTCTCTCTCTCACACACACACATATTTGTGTCTATTATATATAATGTATGTGTGTGTGTCTCTGTGCACACAACTATCCCTATACGCAAACATAGTACATGCACACCAATGTCTGCTCTATTTCTCAATAGTGCCTGCCAGTAAAGTGACATCCAATGATTGTCTGTGTGTTGTTTTCATTCAAATATCTGTATATGTTGAATAATGGTCTGATGAATAATGCATTGTTTTTTTTATGTCCCTATTCACATTATCCTCTACATAACTACACGAAACAAAATGATAAACGCAACACTTGTTTTTGCCCCATTTATCATGAGCTGAACTCAAAGATCTAATACTTTCTCTATGTACACAAAAGGCCTATTTCTCTCAAGTCTGTCTAAATCTGTCAGTGAGCACTTCTCCTTTGCCCAGATAATCCATCCACCTCACAGGTGTGGCACATCAAGATGCAGATCAGACAGCATGAGTATTGCACAGGTGTTCCTTAGGCTGGCCACAATAAAAGGCCATTCGAAAATGTGCAGTTCCATCACACAGCACAATGCCACAGATGTCCCAAGTTTTGAGGTAGCGTGCAATTGGCATGCTGACTGCAGGAATCTCTGTTGATGAGCTGTTGCCCGTGAATTAAATGTTAGTTTCTCTACCATAAGCCGTCTCCAAAGGCCTCCCCATCCAGCATCTTCACCTCCAAGGTCGTCCGAGACCAGCCACCCAGACGGCTGCTGCAACAATCGGTTTGCAATACCAAAGAATTTCTGCACAAACTGTCAGGAGCCGTCTTAGGGAAGCTCATCTGCATGCTCGTCGTCCTCATTGGGGTCTCGACCTGACTTCAGTCCGACTTGAGTGGGCAAATGCTCACATTCGTTGGCGTCTGGCACTTCGGAGAGGTGTTCTCTTCACGGATGAATCACGGTTTTCACTGTACAGGGCAGATGGCAAACAGCGCATTGTGTGGGTGAGCGGTTTGCTGATGTCAACATTGTGGATGGAGTGGCCTATGGTGGCGGTGGGGTTATGGTATGGGCAGGCGTGTGTTATGGACAACGAACACAGGTGCATTTTATTGATGGCATTTTGAATGCAAAGAGATACCATGACGAGGTCCTAAGGCCCATTGTTGTGCCATTCATCCATGACCATCACCTCATGTTGCAGCATGATAATGCATGGCCCCATGTTGCAAGGATTTGTACACAATTCCTGGATTCCTTGCATGGCCAGCATACTCACCGGACATGTCACCCATTGAGCATGTTTGGGATGCTCTGGATCGACGTATACGACAGTGTGTTTCAGGTCCTGCCAATATCCAGCAGCTTCGCACACAGAGTGGACCAACATTCCACAGATCAGGCAGATCTGCGTCTTGATGTGAGGTGGATGGATTATCTCAGCAAATGAGATGTGCTCACTAACACAGATTTAGACAGATTTGTGACCGATATTTGAGAGAAACAGGCCTTTTGTGTATATAAAGAAAATAGTAGATCGTTGAGTTCAGCTCATGATGAATGGGGGCAAAAACAACGGTTGTGTTTATAATTTTGTTCAGTGTACATGGTCTTTTCTTAATAATGGAGGAAATAATTAGAGTAATGACTAAAAAGCTTTAAAAAAATCTAGTTTGATTAACTACTCAATACTTGAAGCTAAAATAAAGCAGAGCAGTAATAAACTTTATTGCTGATTTAACAAGGAAGGAGGGATAGGTCCCATGGCTAGCCAACAGTTATGTACAGTAGGCAGCTAAATGCTGATACCAGCCAAAGCATCTCATTTGAGGGGGAGAGGTGCCAGGGCTTAAGGTGTAATGCAAGGCTATCCAAAGCTATTGATTAACATTTAGTGCTGATCATGCTTAAAGAGAAAAAAAGTCCATGTGGATTAAGTAATTTGATGTCCTCCCTTCCCAGCAATAGGAATAAGATTGTAAGGGTCTGCAGATGTGTGTGGCACCACAGGCGGTCTGTCTAGCGTGTGTCTTTATCATCCTTTTGTTGAAGGCAGAAAACATGCTGGCGTGACAGGCTGTTGATCTCCTCCATCTTACAAATGTTGCTTAGGCAGGGAGTTTCATTTACAGACTGGCCCGCCTAGGCTAACTTTCTGATTCTTTACTATGGAAATGTAGCCTCCAGCACATGGCAGTATGTGTGTGTGTGTTTGAGCATGTGTCTGCGGGCGTGTGTGTTAAAATACACCTTGCCTGCAGTGCAGTTGCAGTTACAAGATCACCTGTTTTTGCTCACTGGCATTTGAATAAAATCTTTATTTTATGAGCATTTTCTGATAAGTAAATGAATCAAAAGACCGTTATAGTATGCAATGTCTGTTATGTTGAATGATATACAGTCATTTGATGTTCCAGAACACAATAATCAAACAAACTGAGAATGTACAAATACTGTATTTATTATATACAACATTTACAAATAGCTGTTGCAAAATGTGTTTCACTGTTGTATCAACCTCTTTCTGTTTATCTGTCAACGATTGATTGTTTATCTATTTATAATGAGGTGCACCCCATTGAGAAGTCTGCCAATCATCAAATAAAATCCCTACTGTCCAATAAAAACATAAATTGGAATATTTCATATACATACATTTTTAACAAACATTTTCTGTGACTGATTTAATGCAGTAATGATAATCTGAAATTGCACAAATTGTGAATTGATGCCATGTTCCTGGCTGGTGTTGCAAATGTATGATTATGTTGACAATGAATCATCCTACAGTACTAGTAATGTTGATTCAATCCTCTTATCATCTGTTTTCAGTGTATTACCTTTACACCCGTGTCCTTACATGGCAGCCCAATATTAGAGCGATGATAACAGCCTGCCAGTATGTATTCACCTACAGTACTGTAGGTTTTATTCTTACCATGCTATCATCATGCATCTGTGACCATGGTACTACATGTTATCAACAATGTGTGTAGGCCTGTCATGATAACTCTCTTTTGTTTGCCGATTCATTGTCCAAATAATAATCGCAATAAACTATATAATTTTAAGGGCAGACAAGAAAAGACAAGGGTGGAATGACTGACTATATAGGCCTAATCCAAGGAGTCTTAAGTTTAACTGAACATTTTATATTCAAAACAAGCATCCAACACACTGCCATGGTAAAGGTTGGTTGTGAATTACGTATTGATGTGCCCTACACCAGCGACCATGATTTTGTCCAGACGGAGCAGTAGCATAATCCAGCATTTTAGGATGAAAGTGACAGTTCAGATGTTTGGGAGTTCGTAGGCTATGTGGGTAAGTCGTGTGACTTCTAAAGCGAACTCAAAATTGTTATCATAAAAAAACTGTCAACTTACTATAGTAATTTCAGGTTTGCAGCGACATATTCCATTTTTTTCTGTAGACCGGTAGATATTTTAACCAGCAGCAAAATGATAGAGGTGAATTCAGAATTGGCAAATTTTCGTGGCGAACATGTTTGCTTTGACCTTGAATGATTAACTTTTTCTGTAAACATTCCAAACATATTAGATTGAAACTCTCTACATACTCAAACAGTTTGCTGCTAACTCAAGCAAACAGAAAAATGTTTGCCAATTCTAAACGCACCTCTGTTCCGCTATTGTCGTGTGACATGAATTATTCATTGTGATTGGTTACACTAGTTTAATTGCTTGGCAAAGTAGGTAGCCTACAACCCTTGAAGCGAATAAAACAAATGCCGTATTTTTGCATTTATTCTTCTAAATGTAATTAGCTGGAATTATGCAATCGTCAGGAAAAACACTTTTACCTAAACAATTCAATATCCATTGGCTTTGAGGAACACGTATCAGCTGTCGCTGTCTGCTCTGTGTGTGTGTGTGTGTGTGTGTGCGAGAGAGAGAGAGAGAGTGAGAGAGAGAGAGAGAGCAGGAGCAGTGCAGCACTTTAACTTATGTCTTATGTCAGCAACACGCGTGTAAATACAGTATTATCATGGTCAGAACATTTTTCATACATTTTCATATATCGCACAATAAGGCGATATAGTAATTATCGCGACAGCCCTAAATGTGTGTATTGATAAAAGAAAAAAAGTGTCATGATTTAACGTGAAACCAATATTATCTGAAACAACTGCATTACCACTTCCACTGTGGAGATGTTTGACTACCTCAGTGACCTCCCCCAGGGAAATTGATCCTTTCCACTCCTGAGGTGGCGGACGATTTTCCAGAAACACTTTGGTCCTGACAGAAAATCCTTTCACCATGGTTTCTCCAAACTTCTCCCACACCCGCTGCTTTGCTTCTGCTATGGCAGAAGCTGCAGCCCTCCGGGCTTGCAGCCGCCTCCTAAGTCTTCTGGGACAACATATCCCGAAGGGCCTCTTTCAGTTGGACGATTTTCCTAACCACTGGTGTCCACCATGGTGTTCGAGGATTACCGCCCCTTGAGGCACGCACAAGACATTGAGACCACAGCTCTCCACTGCTGCTTCAGCAATGGAAGCTTTGCACATTGCCCACTCAGGTGCCATGTCCCCAACCCCCACAGGGATGCCAGAGAAGCTTCGCCGGAGATGTGAGTTGAAGATCTCGCGGGCAGGGGCCTCCTCCAAACGTTCCCAGTTCACCCGCAGTACCTGTTTGGGCTTACCAAGTCTGTCCATAGCCTTCCCCCACCCCTTGACCCAACTCATCACCAGATGGTGATCAGTTGACAGCTCTGCCCCTCTCTTCAGCCGAGTGTCCAAAACATGCGGCCTTAGATCAGATTATACGATCACAAAATTGATCATCGACCTTCGGCCTAGGGTGCCCTGGTTCTACGTACACTTATGAACATCCTTATGTTTGAACAGGGTGTTTGTTGTAGACAATTCATTTTTTTGTGTGCACAAGGTGTGTCGCAAACTACTGTATATTGTTTAGTAAAGCACACACAAAAACATACATACATAATTCACATACAGTACAAAATTCATAGTAATTTCTTCACACCAACACAAGCAAAACTGTATGAATATGAACTTAGACCTTCTCATCTCTCAAGCAGCAGGGACGGTGCCAATTAGTTCACATTAAAGGACATCATTTTCACCCACGGCACAGTGGGGACTCACAGATTCCTCTATAATTTATAATTTGCATTGCAATGTTATCACCTGCTGGGATTGTTAAGTATTCATTAGGCTTAGGCTATACATGACACAAGCAGGCTTTGTAAAAAACCACTGCGTTTGGAATAAAATAGCCTTTGTTACCATTTAGGTCTAGTCGTACCATGATGGATTACTGTAGATGCGATGGTGTAGAGGTTGCTGGCATATATACACTCACCTAAAGGATTATTAGGAACACCATACTAATACTGTGTTTGACCCCATTTCGCCTTCAGAACTGCCTTAATTCTACGTGGCATTGATTCAACAAGGTGCTGAAAGCATTCTTTAGAAATGTTGG
>JAODTR010068685.1:0-16018 GCA_025399935.1 Amblyopsis rosae
CTATTAGATTAATATTGCATATAGTACATTGTATAATTAAGGTCCTCTCGCTCTTGTTGAAACGGTCTAGATGAGAGGTGCTGTATTATAGCCATGTGAAGCAGCGCATTGTATTATTTTCCTGTTTTGTGCAGATGAGAGATGAGAGAAGAGAGAGAGACAAGTGAAGAACAATAAAAAGGATTTAATTTGAAGATCCAATTGGTGTCAATCAATTTATTAAAAAGAACACAACGCAGACCGGTTACATATTCAATACACATGTAATCTCTTTACCCAAGTGTAAACTTCAGCTGTTTGTGTATGTGTCTTTGGAATTCTATCTCCCAGCAAATGTCACTGAGAAACTGGCAGCATAGCCTATGGCAGGCCCCGCAGCCCTGCACGCATTAAATATTACAGCCTGCTGGCATATAGGCGTCACATTGGTATGGCAAGGTATGGCAGCTGCCATACCTTGGGATCAGCTTTAAAACATAAATAGTAGAATTTCACTTGCATCGCCATATAATTGATGATTTTTGCTTTACAAAAATTATATTGGCTATTATGGCTAATCGCATATGAGGGAATGCGGCCGGCGGGTAGAACGCAAGATAACTGATTTTGAAAGCGTGATTTAGGCATTTGGGCGCTGGCAAAACATATACAAAACATATTTATCTAACTATCACACCGCCCCATAACTTGATGAAGGTGCATAACTATTCACCAGAATAGTGGTGAATAGCAATATGTCTTCCCCTAAAAAATACGAATAAAAGACGATGCCCTTCGTTGACGCCATGTCAACCTGCACTTAGCATCTGATGAAACAACGCCCCTGCCTGCTGGTAATTCACATAACTACGCACGTCTAAATAAATGAAATAAATGGTGTAAATCGAAATTGAAAATGTACACGCGCGCACGCACGCACACATACACACATAGGCCTATTTATTATGCCTATCCTGCTGCTGTTGTTGCTGCTCACTTTCATCCACAAACATATTAGACCTAAACAAATTGTTTAAAATAGCCTATATATCCCTGAGGAATTTAATATTCGCAAACGCACAGTTGGCCGAATTTATATCTCCGCTGCTCACAAAACTCCACAGCCCATCTACCCCCAGTTCGTTACGTCACCAAACTGCGACTTTGGTGGTGACATTCTTGTTTACATCATGGCGTCGGTGGATTTAAGAGGTATCTAAAGCAATTTTACTTTTTGAAACATTAGCAACAAATGTATTTTGCGTATTAACCACACGTTACGTTTTCATATGTTTCTTTTAATATATCGTTCAAGACAAATATAGATGCTAAAAATAACTAGCCACATACTTTCCTGCTGTCGCTGCTATTCATACTGTAGCCTACTTATCGCTGGGCCTATTTAAAATACATGTATCACCTTTATTTTCTCTATACATGTTCATTGTTTCAAATTACAAAAATACATTGCTATTAATTCACAAATAAACTGTTCATGCCACTGTTGTAGTTTACAGTTATTTCAGGCCATACTTTGGAAGGGCCAACATGGAGATTTTCAAAATCAGATTTCATCATCAGGCTGATATATCTCATCCCAGTTACAGACTATGCTTGTTTTTTAAACACTTAACTTCTCGTTCGTTTAACAGACAACCTACTTGGAATTTCCTGGGTAGACAGTGGTTGGGTACCCATTCTCAACCCTGGTAATGTGCTGGATTATTTTTCTGAGAGAAGTAACCCATTCTATGACCGAACCTGTAATAATGAAGTAGTAAAGATGCAGCGGCTTACTCTGGAGCATCTGAAGTAAGTTTATCCTACACAAATATAAATGCAAATATAATGTATAATATACTTGAGCATCTCAGCCATCAAATTATCTTAATTCCACAATCACACTTTTCTCACAGTCAGATGGTTGGAGTGGAATACATTCTCCTCCATGCCCAGGAGCCTATTATGTATATCATCCGCAAGCAGCAGAGACAGTCACCAACACAAGGTAAACGGCTGTATGAGAGATAACCCTCTTACTTGTGTTCTCTGGTTGTCCCAGTACCGGTCAGCTATACTATTTCATAAACTTGTAGTGGTTCAAATAAATATCTAAATAATGTTCCAGTTGCGATACTCACCTGAATGTTCTTAATTATTAGTATTTTACTGTAGCTGTACGTCATCACTGATTCACTATAAGTAGTACCATAACAAACAGCCATATGCCATTTAGACATGTTAGTATTATGAGCCAGATACAAAATATTTTATGTTCAAATAACAGTGATTCTCTGTGTACGATTCCATTATTCCTTGCTTTCAGCTTGATACCAGCTGTGACTTAACCGTATCCAATGTTAACCTAACATAAAAGCTTTGCCCCCTAATTCTCTATTATTATGTGCAAATCTTCAAGAGATACCCCTGGCTGATTACTACATCATAGCTGGAGTTGTCTATCAAGCCCCAGACCTGGGAACTGTCATTGGCTCTAGAGTGGTAAGAGTTTACTTCATGGTGTTTCTATTGAAGGACAGACAGATACACTTGTGCCAAGGGTAATAGCTAGACATTCTGATGAATTTGCAGTGTGGCGTAATGCTAATACAGTTCCATTAAGCAAAAGTTGCGTACTGCGCCAGATAAAAAAATACCAGAATTGTCTGATTGCAAAAAATGTGTATATATAGGTTGCTATGATTAATCTCTTCATCTCATCATTATTAGCTTTCTGCTGTCCATGGAATCCAGTCAGCTTTTGACGAGGCTATGTCGTACTGTCGATACCACCCCTCCAAAGGCTACTGGTGGCATTTCAAAGACCAAGAGGAGAGAGGTTAGCCTTAGACTTCATACTGATTTCAAGTTCTTTGGCTCCAGGAAGCTAAATTTAAACTGAAGTTTTATTTCTGGTCAACTGAGTGGTCTCCTTTCAGAAAAAGCCAAGCCCAAGTCCAAGAAGAAGGAGGAACCCAGCTCACTCTTCCAGAGGCAGCGTGTTGACACCCTTCTCCTGGACCTCCGGACAAAGTTCCCCCCAACCTTTTACCAGGTACTGTGTTGTGCGGTGGCCTTACTTACAATGCTTTCTATATTTGAGCTCTCTTTTTGATCTCATGATATCTTTCCACTTTCGATGGCAACCTTAAAGGCTGCATATCACTGTATTCTCCAGTTGGACAGACCTTTCTCCTCTCTCCCTTATATGTTTGTATAGATCATTCTGTTTTACTTGGTTGTATGTTGTTGTTTTTTTAACATGCCTAAGCTTTATATGTCTATGGGATGAGATGTCAGATACGCATAACAATCCTAATCAAGGCCAAATCTGACTGGCTTGTTTTTTCACAATGATATTCCTGTTATACAGATTTCTCAATGAGGAGAACCCTTTCGGCTCAAGTCAGACACCACCTTGTAATTGATTTTTGTTGATATGTTTCCTTTGTGGTTTGTTTTTTCTGTTCAGCCAAAGCCTGGGGAAAAGCCTATCCCAGGTATGGTCTTAAATCCATTAATATATGTCATTTCCAATATCACGCTTGTTTATTTCATGTAATTTTACATAATTTTGTTTAATTACTTGAAATTGTCTCTAGTTTTTTTCAGTTGTTACTATTTTCCCTACCACTGTCAAAGACACTTTGCTCATTTGGAACAGTAGAATAATTAATTATCTTAAAGTGTTCCTGTTTCTACTTCCTGTTGTAGTGGAGGTGAAGAAGGAGGCTGAACCACCTGTAGAGGCAGTGAAACAAGAGGAGAGGGAGAGGGAGCCAGCGGTCAAGACCTCCGCCCCAGCTCCTCCGAGCAAGCCACCCCCAGAGAAGCGAGCAAGGCTACAGTGATGGTGCTTGTTCACACACCATCAGAACGTGCTGAAGGAACGAGTCATAGGATGTCACCTGTCTGACACAAAGAGAGTAGCTCTGCAGCTTAATTAAAACGTAGTGTGCTACTCTCTTGGTTAGTTCACAAGGTGCCTGTTTCACTGCCACGTCTGTACATTTAGTTTATTGAAGTATATGCTAATGAGGGGGTGTCTTTTTTGTTACGCTGACATCAGCACCAGTTTCATTTTCCTGTTGGCATCACCAATATCTTTCTGCTGTGATGACTTCAGAGGTAAATTTTCATACACCATTCATTCACCAAGGGATGGGTCATGAAGCCTCCTGTGATTTTGGGAGAACCTGGTAACATTGATATTTGTACTGAAGTCATATGTTATGCTAATGTATTTGTGGTTTTGTTTATTATGGTGTAACAGTCAATGTTTTTCTGAATAAAATATAATGTAAAACATGTATGATATGACTGATGAGCCATCATTGCAGCCTTTAACTATTGAGCTCATGCACTTTTGCATGGTTTATACTTGTTTTTTGCCATAGATGGTCTTCAAGCCAAGAGATCTAATCGCCACATGATGGCGCTAGATAGCAAAGAATTTGTGTTCTTATCTTTGCCGTCATCATATTGTATTTATTGAGTCATATTTACTTAAATGGTGCCATGTCATTTTCAATATTGGGTAGTAGTTACTAGCACTGCCATTTACTGCCAGTTACTGCCAATACATTACAATGTTTTTAGAAACTACATACACCTGATAAACCTGCAATAGAAGTCATGCAAAATCTGTTCCTGGTAACTAGTTACTGTGTTATTGCTTTTTCTAGTAACTAGTAGTGTAACATAACTTTTTCCAAAAAGGTAATAACTTTACAATTACTAATCCAAGCAATGCTGCATTACAGCGTTACAAGAATGAGATTTCTGGTCCTAACAAACTTGAAGCAACCTGTCCAATTATCTGTTTTGAGAGGCTGCAATGTTTTGACTTTGGCAGATTGTTGACTCCTAGTGTTAATTATTGTTCAAATAAAAAGGGTTCAATAAAAAAAAAAAAATGTGCTGGCTACACAGGTTGTCATTTTATAGAAGGTGCGAGGCAGGGTACCGGTACCGGTAGTGACTGTGAATGTAATATAGTAATGTAACTAGTAACGCGACTAATTACTTGTAACACACAGTAATACGTAAAATAATAGTATTACTTTTTGAAGGAGTAATAAGTAATTAGTAACATTACTATTCCTGAGTAACTTGCCCAACTGGTCATTTTTGGATGAGGCATGTACGCATGCGTGTAGCCTACCATAGACAGAAACTACGCGAAGAAGAATTTACTCGCGGGGCGTGGTGGGATACGAGGCTTCTCAGTGGAGGACCGAAAACAGAACAGTACAGTGCCCCAGCTGGCTAGCTGCAGAGAAGATGGCTGCAGTGGGGATTTCAGGCCAATGTCTGAAAACAGAGCACTGCTTGTTATGTTTGACGACGACTAGCCTACGTGTCAGCCCCGTTTATTTCGTCGATTCTGTGTAGTTTTGAAGGGGATAAAGCATGGGGTCTCAAACACTTCAGATCCTCAGACAAGGGGTCTGGGCTTCAGTCACAGGCGGATGGTATTACGACCCCCATCAAAATACGTTTGTCAATGCTTTACATCTCTACATATGGCTGTTTCTGCTGTGCTTCCCCTTCACACTTTACATGGTAAGTACGGCATTTGATTAAACCGTGAGATATCTGTACGGTATTTGGGAAGACGGTTGACTGATTGCATCAAAAGCAATGTGCGTCCGTTAGCTGTCAGGACAATAACGGTCAGAAAACAATATAACATTTAAATTGTTGTTTGACTTCACAACATTCTCTCTCGTGTTGTGAGAGCAACAGTCGTCCTGAATTATGAAGGTATATTATTTTAAATAAAAAATATTAGGTTATATTGAGGAGTTGCTTTTTGCAAGTTTACCATCCTCCAACAACTACATAGATTGGACCACTGGGATCTTTTGTTTAAGAAGAATAGCTTTCCAAACCAGTGTATGTCAAAATGTATATTAAATGCTGTAAGTTCGACTTTGACCTACCCCCACATATACTGTACCGTTTTCAGTGCTGGTGTACGTATCACCACTTATTGTAATATCTTCACAAAACTGTTATTTTGTCCCCAGAATGTTATTTCTACATTATGGAGGAGATTCTTACTCTTTAAAAAATATAGATCAAGCATGTCTTTACAATATTTAATATATTGAGGTAATTGTAATGATTCATCGCATTATAATGTAATTGTAATGATTTATCACATATTTTGTTATCATAGTGTTTTAAATATACTATGAATTAAGTGAATGAATGTCGTTCTTAATTTATAAACTAGACTTTTGAATTATGCACCTATATGGTCCAACATTGGTATTGAAGTAGTTTAATACTGTACAAACAGAGAATCTAATGCTCCATATTGGTTTGTGGCTTCCCTTCTATTTACAGACTGGAAATAAATACATCAGTTAGCTGTGGTTTATATTGAGCCACAGGTTCGTGGGGGTCTGGTGGCGATAATTAATGCTGTATGTCATTCATCAGGCACACAGAGAATAGTGGTATAAATATGCATGCTCATATTCAAGTCTACCTGTCACTAAAATCTAACCAACATAACACTACATTCTTGCTGTGGTGTTTTTGTCAAGTTTATAAAGGTTAACTTTGTTTAATTTGGCCTTCAACAAGTACTTGGCATCTTAACTGAGGCACTGAAGTACAACATTTGTTGTTTACAATGTAGATCAGTGCTCCCCAGACTGGGGTATGTGGGTGATCCCCAGGGACCCCATAAAAAAAAAACGTGTGTGCAAATTCTATGAGCAATTGTATAAATAGTATTATTATTGTTTCTATGATTAAATAGGCTAATATGATTGAACTGATTAAATATAAACATCCTATTGTAGCTCAGTTAAACCAGTGCACTAGCTACACACCCCAATACAAATGCAATGTGTTATTACCATCTACTATCAGGCTCTGCCACCAACCATGGTGATTGTGGGAATCTACTGTGGTGTGATCGCTGCTATGTTTCTGCTGCTAAAAACCGTGAACTACCGGCTCCACCATGCCCTGGACGAAGGCGAGGTTGTGGAGCACCGAGCCAAGGACACGAAGGGCAGCGCAGGCAGCCCAGAAGGGGCTAACCAAGGGTGCGTGACGCGCCGGGAGGACCACAACGGCCCAGGGTATGTTCACACTATACAATACACCCTGGTCACAGCGGCTCCAAATGAGGAGGGACACATAGGCCACAGTGACCTACTGATGATGGGCCATGCACAGTATGTCATGTGAGAGTGATGTATTAGTGTTAGTCATTAGTCTGGCAATCTCCTGTTTCCTGATCTGTGCTGCTGATGATGGAGATGATGGTGGTGTCTCGTTATGGAGCCTGGTTGTGCATATTGAGTCATAGCTAGTCTGTTGGTCTAATGTTTTCTTTCTGCTGTTGTGTGTTGGTACATGAAAAGGCAGGTCTTTTAAAATGGAGCAGTTGTAGTAGTAGTCATTCTGAAGAAATAAGGCAGAGCGGTCCAGGTCCAGCACTTCACTCAAAGAAGTGACTCATTGTGACATTCCAGAGGGACTGCTTAGCAGGATGCTGGGAAAAGGAAAAAGCAACAAGTAGAATAAGAGCCCTCGACCACAGGGGCAGTGGAAGCTTTGCCCGCACATCTGGAATTACATTCCAGGTTGTTTGAGTTTACATTAGAGCAGACACGCACGTGCACATGGATTAAGGCATTGGCTTTTTGTTTTCTTGTTGCCATGAGACCCTAGGCATATAACGCTTATGTTATTAGCGTAATGAGTGACAGTGAATGCTAATGATAGTGCAATCAAGTGTACCTCAAATAATAGCGCCCTCAGAACCATAAATGTCCATCCCACCATAATGTGTGTTGTTTTCAAATATAACACTGTATTAGTAGAGGGAAGTGTCATTGGAGGAGAGGCATGTGAGCCCTATTTAAATGTTGACATCCTCGTTTGACCCCTGAGCCCCCCAGTTTGAAACCTTGTGATTGATGAGGTGTTTTCTTCTTTTTCCTCCTCTTGCATTATTATGTGCTGTGTGGTTCACTTATTCATTGCCTTGCAGTGTTTGTTTTTTGGCTTGACCTGATTTTTGGCATATGGGAATGATTTATAGACAATCCCTGGCAAGTTGTTCGTTTCGAAATAACAACATTCATGTCCGGACTAAATATAGGTCAAGCAAAAATTCTGCAAGTTTGCGTTTCTACTTTTCCTTCTGTTTTTGTTGTTGAAGTTATTGGCATATATACAGTCTGTGTTCTGGTTGAGTAAATGAAAGGAGGAAGAATGAAACATACTGCTGTGGTTTTCAACATGACAAGTACATTTGACTGTTCTGTCTACTTTGTCATCTACTTTAAGAGAAGTACTTTGTTCATGTGACGGATCATTTGTGTGTGTGTGCATGCGTGCGTGTAGCGACCCTGGAGGGGGTATTGAGATGGCAGATTTTATCCGCCAAGAGACTCCGCCTGTGGACTGCAGTTCTAGGAACTCCTATGCTGGGTTGGAGTCTAATCACCAGGTATTAATCATAGACCAGACCATTCATTTCTGTTGCCTTTTATGCAAAGCTATCGCTGGTGTACAAAACCATGCTTGATACTGTATTACCTGAATGTCCTAGTGTGTCAGTGCTACACTGTGTAACAGTGCAGAAATGTCTTTATTGGCACCTTTTAGCCAACTCCAATGCATTATGCTCCCTCTACATTCAGTGAATAATAGAGCCAGTGATTCTCATACTGTACAGTATGTGAGCTTACCGTTATTTACCGTTGTATAAATAATCATCATCATAAATAATCCGGTACTTCTACACAGCTCTGGCCCCGTAAATAGGAACACAAACATAGTGGCGAACACCGCTCACAACAACAATGCGTCTTCACAATGCGTTTAAATGTGTGAAGCAGCGCTGCGGAGGGATATTGTTTTGATTTGAACTCGAAGTTAGCAAGTGTTGTTGAAAAGAACTAACCCTACCTTTAACTGTAAACATTTACTTTTGTCCTTGTAGTTAAGCATTAGCCATTCCTTAGTGTTTGTTTCAGATTTGTGTACTATTTTAGCAGTTTATCTATCTTGCCTGACCTATTAGGGATGACAGCTCTGAACTGTATGTCCTTCAATTGCTAATCATCTAAAGCATGCCGGTAGCAGAATTAGTAAATTTATTTAATGTGGGAGTAAGGTATTCAGACTAGGGCTGGACGATATGGCCAAAATATATCAAAATATATTTAAAAATTTCGGTCGATGCGGTATAATTCCGATATTGATATGAACAATATAAGGCTCAAAAACGGCTAAGAACACCCACAATGGAGTACTTACTTACTATTATTTACTTACTATGAAAACCTCTTTACATTTTTAGAAATAAAAAACTATCTAAAAATGTTCACCTTTTAGCCTTTATTGCAAACAAGAAATGTGAAATCACAGTTAAATAACTAAACAGTGTTTAGCTCCGAGACCCGATTCGAACAGCTGAACACACTTTTCTACGTGAGTGGATGGTGTGTAGTTATGGTATCAATAAACACAATTACGCACTCACCCTGTTGGAAGTGGAACCACGTTTGGAACAGGTGCCTTTAGTGCACACCGCACGATTGTCATTGTGCACAGGGATTTCATAACAATGCGCAACTGCGCATATTTGAGCTGCTAATATAGAGGTAGAAGTCACTCGCACAAAGTGCGTCTAAATATATTCGCACATGCAAGATTTTTTGTCGCATTTGCGAATGAAATTGCCGCACTGTAGAGCCCTGCAACCCGTAATTCAGTGACCAATGTATATCTTATCGAAATACCGGAAATAAGTTTAAAAGTCATATAAAAAATGATATTGCCTTATGTGTTGATATTGAAATATTGTCCAGCCCTAATTGAGACGTGTGGATTATGTGATCACTTGATATGAGCCCTCTTGAAAGAGCTGTGACTTGACCTGCCTCTCCTGTCTGATTCCAGATTGCCACGGCCCACATAGGAACAATACCAGCCAGAGGTAACTGGGACCACCCCCTGCTCCTGCATCAGCTGCTGAAACACTGTGCTTGCTCGTGTTTTTCTGGATGTATCACGGAATAAGCAAAAAGAATATAATGACCGATAATCTGTTTGAATATAATTACACTTCGACAATCAAATAATCTGAGCCATATATCAAAATGCAACAGCAACACGCGAATACATGGCTTTGTACTACATTATAAAATATAGTTATGTTTCAGATTGCCGAGTAACAATTTAAAGGTGCCCGTTTGGCTTCACTTGATGAGCATTTGCCAAAGTTTAGTATCTTATGACCTTATTGTGGTCTACATGAGTAGAAATAAGAAGTGGACTGGCTGCATCAAAGACCACAGTATCCTATGTGCCCTGGGAGATACAGGCTGACTCAGCATTCTGGTGACCTCTCCGGCCAAGATGAGGCGGCCTTACAAACCGTTTTCCAGAAAGGCAATCCCACAGCATGCGTCGGCTCGGGAGCAGTGCTCCCGGAGTTGAGGAACCACGATGGAAAAAGCAGCAAATGCGCCCGGCGTCCATTGCGCTGCGAGCGTCGCAGCGAGTCGACAGCCTGTCTGAATAATTCAGCGGGTCCGCTCAACGCCATTGTAATTAGCACGCCGTTTGTGATGACGGGAAGAGGTCTGCGGCAGCCCCGATGGCTTGTCCCTGTGTGTGTGTCAAATCTCCAGATGGATTTTACAAGCACGAGACCCAGTGTTTGTGATGCGTGCGTTTCAGTGGGCACACATTGTGCGTTTTGTTCATATGTGAGTTGGACAAACATGTAGGCCTGATGGCTTTGTGTGTAGCGCGGCACAGGAAGAGCTATTGAATAGCTATTTTAACACGGGGTGAGGTGTAGCGTCATGGGATGACACTACACTACATCATCTTTTGTTTCTAATCCCCAGAATGTGTCCTTTCCCACACACGTTTGGATGTGGTATTGCTGCTGTATTGATGTGTTAATGATGTGTTACTGATGTGTAGCTAAACCATGAACCAACCCATCTCTCCCTGTCTCTTCAGGAGCAGTAAGGAAGGCTCCAGATGACATTAGCTTGACTCTTCTAGAGAGCTGCAGCCACGACCATGGTGAGAGCCTGCCATGCTTGTGAACGCTGGAAGTGAACTTGATTAGATGATGATGATGATGATCATCTGCCTTCTTCCTCCAGACCTGCTGTCAGACACCAAGATGTACTGCCTGGTCTCCAACGACTCCTTCGCGTCCATGCAGCCCTCCACCTCCCTGGGCCCCCCCGAGCTGGCCAGGGAGCCAGCCGACATCTGTAGCTCCTCCGCGCACTTTAGCCAGTCGCTGTCCTGCTGCGAGCCAGAGGCCGCCACCTACCCAGCGGGCCAGGCCCAATCCCAGTCCTTCAGGAAGGAGCGGCGCTCGCGGGGCCTGCCTCGCACCTCCAGCTCGGCGGGCTCGGCCTTCCCCGACCCCTCCCTGCCAGACTTCAGCTCGTTTCCCCCTCCGCGGAGAAGCGGCCTGGACCCGGTGCGTGAGCTGGAGGCACCCAGGCCCAGGGAGCCTGCGGCGGGGAGCCACCACAGGGTGGCCCGCTCCGCCTCCAGGGACGACGCGGGCGAGGGCGTGTCGGGGCTGTACCGGGGGGAGGTGGGCGCCGACAGCCTGCGCAGCCTGAGCACGCGCAGCAGCAGCGGCTCCACAGAGAGCTACTGCAGCGGCACCACGGAGCGCGACACCAACAGCACCCTCAGCAGCTCCCACAGCGAGCAGACCAGCTCCACGCACGTGGAGAGCCTGCCGTCGCTGTCCGGGGACGAGCGCACACGGGACGAGGCCGCCGCTGGCAGGACTCCGGGCAGCGTGGGCGGGCCTCCGTCCAGGGAGGCTAATAAGAACCCGCACGCCAACCAGCTGACAGCCACGCCCCCCTCCCAGGCCCCGCCCACCGGCCCCCGGGACGAGGGCGGGGCTGACGCCCAGGAGGTGGAGGTTCCCGGGATGTCCCACCAGGCCCACAGGACCTCCTCGGCGGGGGGGGGCGGGCGGCGACGGCCGGGCAAGAAGCGCGCCAGCAGTCTGGACGGGGGCCGGCGGGGGGGCGAGGGGGACTCCAGCGACCAGAGCGAGGCGTCCAGCCACCACCGCAGCACCCACAGCTCCTCCAGCGCCGCCCCGCCCGCCCGGCGCCCCGGGTGGAGGCGGCGGGCGTCCCGCCGGACCCCCAGTGGTGGCTCCAGGACGCACGGGCGCGTGCTGAGCCTGGACAGCGGCACGGCTGCCTGCCTCCAGCACCCCCCCGCAGGGACCCTCACCACCTCCAAGTCCCAGCTGGAGGCCAAGGAGGGAGAGGTGCTGGACGCTGCCTCCCTTCTCGGGCGGGCCTGCCAGCTGGAGTGTGTCAGCCGCTCCCGCAGCGGCCTGCCCAGCCAGCCAGCGCTCACTGAGCCTCAGGACGCCTCGGCCAGCTCCCTGAGGGGTGGGCACGCGCGCACACACACGCATGCACGGACACGCACATTCACGTAATACTTTTTGTGAATGTTAAATGATGGTTCACACGGTCCTGCAACTAATACCAACACTGGTCTTTGTTTATTAGGGTTTTGTTTTAGCTGATTGTCATGATCTGAAATTCC
This sequence comes from Amblyopsis rosae, assembly GCA_025399935.1. Lineage (NCBI taxonomy): Eukaryota > Metazoa > Chordata > Actinopteri > Percopsiformes > Amblyopsidae > Amblyopsis > Amblyopsis rosae. Next base: position 12,580 of record JAODTR010068685.1, read on the forward strand.
AATATAAAATGCTTTACTTAGCTTAATTCAGTTGCCACAAACATTTATATTGTAGTTTAAGTAAAGCATTCATATTGTAGTTAAAATAAAACATTTATATTGTATTTACAGTAAAGCATTTATATTGTAGTTAAAGTAAAGCATTCATATTGTAGTTAAAGTAAATAATTTATATTGTAGTTAAAGTAAATCATTTATATTGTAGTTAAAGTAAAGCATATATATTGTAATTAAAGTTAAAGTAAAGCATTTATATTGTAGTTACAATAAAGCATTCATATTGTAATTAAAGTTAAAGTAAATCATTTATATTGTAATTGTATACAAAGCTTTCATCAACACGTCACACCGTCCTATAGAAGTCTTTGTTCTTTCACATTAGCAGGAGCTAATTTACGATTATTTGCACTGTTGCGTGCGTGCGTGTGTGTGTGTTTGATTGCATATGGAGATGTTGTCTGTCTCTCACTCATTGTAACCATGGTGAGTTTCCATGGAGCCACAGGTTTGACCCATCACAGTGTTGGCTGGATCTTGCTACTATGACAGGACAGTGTGTGCTTTGTGTGGAGGTTAGACAAATGCTAGCTCTCTCATTAGTGCCATCCACACATTTGTCTATTAGACAATTGTGACAAACTTGTCTCACAAGACAGGACCTTGTGACACACAAGCAAATATCTGGCGTTTTTACCAGGCTGAAGTTGATGTGTCTTGATATGACGTGTCTGTGTTAGGTTTTATCCTGGGTTTGTCCCAGAGTGTACTCTGCTTGATATGTAATGTATTGCCTGTCCTAGCTACTAGCTGCATTGCTGACATGCAATATGTGGTGTTTGTTTGTTGCTTGTAATTGAGACTTTCTCAATGACAGTCAACACTCAGTCAAGCACACAAGATGATTTCCATTTGATTTCACACTGTTGATTTAATGCAACCTGGGAATAACGCGTGTGTGTGTGTGTGTGCGCGTGCGTGTGTGTGTGTTTGTGTGCATGTGTTCAGAAGCTAGAGCTATCTGGTGTAACACCTGAGGGTATGCTGTGGGTAGCATAGGGGTTTTATGATGATATTTATTTTATAATTTAAGATGTTTATCCTAAAAAATCAGTAAAATATTGATGAATTCAGTTACTGTTACTGAGTTTAGTCACATTTTCATGGAATCCTGTTTAAGTGAACGTAGAAGTTTGTTTATTACACCTGTGTGGTTACTCTTTCTGCCAAGCAAGCAGCGCTAGCTCGTACTAGCTCATGCCCTCACTGAGCGCCCAATCATGTGTGTCGCCACCACAGCCCAAGGCAGCGAGGAGACAGTCACGTTCCGCCGCGAGCGTAGCACGTTCCGCCGGCAGGCGGTGCGCAGGAGGCACAACGCGGGCAGCAACCCCACGCCCCCCGCCTCTCTCATTGGATCACCCCTCAGGTACGCCTTGGCGCTCCCTCCCCTCCACTCCCCCCCCAATCCCCTTTGCATGCTGGGACCATGCATGTCCTCCTCCTGTCTTCAGAATCACATGGGTGTCTGTGCTCTGCATGCTCTTCACCACTGTGTCACCTCATCTAACCACTCACGCTTCCTTTCCCCAGTCCCTGAGAAGCACCAGAGAGGCCCGCCCACACTTGGGCACTTGAAGTGCGTTCAATAACACAAAGTGTCCTGCTGGATGGCGTTTACGTTGCCCTTCTCAAACATCTCTGGTGGGGGACAGACCTCAATGATATTGATCATTGTAAGATCCGTCGTGTGGCTCAAGGTGCAGGGTTTATGTCGTTTTTTAACATCAGGAGCCCTCCCTTCCCCCCCCAATGCCCATTAGCAGCTCATTAAGAGGCCACAGGTCACAGCGATAGTCTACAGGGGTGTTTGTTTTTCAAAATACGTAAAAACATCCAGCACACAAGCCTTTATGCACCTCGAGACTGTGTTTCTCTTTAGAATCACGAGTGCTCTGTTTACTGTCCTGCTGCTGTACGTGTGGGGCTAGCCTGGCACACCTGGTTTGTCCACGAGGCGTGGTGCTTTGATGCCTGCTGTGTTAATGACGGCAGTGTGACCTGGCATGATTGATTCCTACCTAGAATACTTCAAATGAACTGCCACGTCTAAGGCTGTGGCCTGGTTGTTAACAGACAGAGGGGTCTGTCTGTGAGAAAGACGCTGGCACAATAGGATAGTCATGATAGATTTGCATCGACTTAAGATGCATTGGTGTAGTTCCATTAATGTGAGGCCTGCATGCCTCTTCCTGCCTTCCTATCAAATAGTTGTCCAGCTGAGGCTCTGCAGTAGAAGGTCACAGTCTCCTGAAATGAGGGACAACAATAGTGCTGTCAGCCAGGGGTCAATAAAGCTGAACCAGCTCCTCCTCTGCGCTCTCTCTCTCTCTTCACCTTATCCCACCTCTTCTCTCCAGCACCAGCCCAGGCAGCTGTGTTCACAACACTGTCCATAAGGCATGGCGCCTCACCTTACCACTGACAATCATTTATTGAAGCTATTCAACAGCTGAACAAATAAGACCACGTTAATAATAAACCTTTCATTAATCAGTGATAATCAACCTTTAATAATCAATCATTAAACACCAATTAATAAATGATGCCTGATTCCTTAATATTATGTCTTTTAATTGATATCCTGGCTTTGACAAATGGCTTTCCTATTTGCCATTTCCCATTAGATACAAAAGTATATGACATTATTAAGTAATATAATGTTAGGTACAGTATATCATTTGTAAGACTTTAATACCAATCCAAGATGCCATTAAATTAATCTATAATCCACTTATTAATTCTCCTAGATTGCTGCAGTTTATCACCGACAGCTACACAAATCTACCAGTGGTGTAAAATAACTCCTGTATAGTGAATTGCCTTTCCTTTGAAATTTGAGACTGCTTCCTTCGTCGTCATTTTTTCTGCGTGTAGAAATGCCTTTTTACTTGAAGTTTTCATATCGTGTTTCCCTGTCTGCATAGCTCTGTGATATTCTACTCTGTTTCCCAGTAGCTTCAGAGTCAAACATGTCTGACTCCTCAGCGCTTTCTAAGACATCACTGCAGTTTACCCTTGACAACCACGCTCTATTAACCTAGAATATGAAGGAGAAGTGTTTGATGTAACATTAGATGGATTGCTTAATGGTTCCTGAAACCTTCCCCCCTCCCATATCCCAATGATGACGAGGTTGTTGTGCATACCAACTAGGGCTGGGCGATATGGACCAAAAATAATATCCCGATATATTTTGGCTGAATACCGATAAACAATATATATCGCGATATTTTATAAAAAGTGGGCAATTTTTTTATTTAACATACAACATTGAATTATTCAGACATTAAATCAGCTAGACTATACACATACATTACAAAATACCATTAAATGCAATACAAAGAAAATAATATATAAGAATTACATTACTTACCACACA